>CM035165.1:21678791-21943791 GCA_020205615.1 Panax quinquefolius
GTGTTATTATTATTTGAACCATGTTTAAGGTTTGAATAATGTATTAATGTTGAATTGTAATATTTTGGGAACGAGGATAGTTTGTAATAGAAAATTTTAATTATTCCGCAAATTTCAATGGTTGTATTATCGTTTAATGATGTAAAATTAGAGGTTGAATGTATTATTAACTAATAGGAAATTCGAGAATTAAATTGTATGAATTTTGGGGTCGCATTAAGAGACGCGAGTAATACTTATTTAGTGTGTAACTACCCAAAATTTGAAATTGTTTACTTGATAAGTTGACAAATTGTGATATGTCAATTAACCTTTGTTTTGAAGATATATTCTAGAATGACATTTGAAATACAGGAGATGAGCAATGGGGAAAATCATGATACAGAAGAAATAATCGGGAAGGTACAATCCGAAAAGAAAGTAAGGTATTCTCATCTTTTCGAACTACCAGGTACGTAAATTTTGAGGGCGAAATTTTATAAGGAGGGGATATTGTGAGACCCCAAATTTTATGAAATGAAAGTATTCAATTTTCTTATAATTATTATTTTATTTAGTAAAAGGTTAAATTGATAAAGGTTAAAGTTAAGGGTGACATGTGAAAATTTTACAAAGTAAGCAAGTTGATATAAAATATTCGTTGTATCGGAGAATATTCGATTGGTCGGGGAATATTCGTACGACGGCATAATCATTAGTGGACCCCACAACGGAAGTATTGTCTTAGTTAGAAAATGACATAAATATCTTTTATAAAAATGACTACGAAAGTTTTTACCGTTAAACCGTTGAACTACCTATTAGTAAAAGTAATTTAATACGCGTGGTTGCCTTCAGAAGACAAAGATTGATTATTGATGCTTACGTGAGAAGTCACCGATTATACTCAATTATTGCTACAAAGAATTGTTGTATAATATCTCTCATATTATTGATTCAATTATTATCACAAAGATCATTTGAAATAATATTATTTATATTATTAAATCATATAATTGAGACGAACGAGAGAGGAGAGGTTTGGTCTAATCGCTACCATGATTAACTAGATTTTGTAAATTTATTTTAATATTTATTGAATTAAATAAATATTTTTGATGATTTAATTATTGGATTAAATAATTAATTGATGCAATTGTGGTAGATTAATTTAATTATATGTGTTACATTTATTAAATTAATGTAGAGAATAATTATTATTCAAATATGTATTTATGTGAGCTTATCAATTAAATGAAATATTTAATTTAGCATGATGTTATTTTAATTAATTTAATTATTAGAGAGTTAATAATTTGACATTATTTATTTATGAGAAATTTAATTATGTGACTATGTGAATTTATGAGAATTTATTATATTTTATTTAAAACAAATTAAATAAGATATTGATTTAATTTATAAAGGAGTGTGACATTATTGTAACTATATGATAAAAAGTTTTATTAAAATAAAGAGCTTTGAACTTAGTTTGTTAGCCAAATGAGGCCTTAGGAGGAGTCAAAGCAATTAAACCACTTAATGGAATAATCGACCTCAACTCTCTGCAAGATAAAGGCTCGCTTGAGTTTAACTTATTTATTTTTCATTTTAGTTAATTGAGAGCCAGAGAAATCACAGAGAGAGTTTGAGAACTTTGAGAGAGGTTGTGATACTCTGATTAAAGGAGAAGAAGTGTGAGAAATTGGGAATTTTTGTCACCCTATGTAATCTAAGTCAGAGTATTCAAGGGTAATCCCTTCTTCCCAAATTTTAAAGTTACGTCATTTAGTTTTTATAAAAATGGCTTTCATATATTCTCGTAAGTCTCTCATGAATTGGGAAATGATGATTTTTATAAGAATATGTGTAATAATTTAGTAGTATAACATGTTTATTATGTAGACTCATATCATCAAGATTATAAAACATGTCGTTATATCGATGATTTGTTATTTCAAAATTACAGTAGTATGGTTTTGGCTTTATGGCCCTATAAGTGGTATTTAATGCGTTGATCATATATTATCCCTAAATTTTACACTCAGATATTATTATACATATTGATATGAAGAGACTAAACTTTTAAACGAATCTGGATTCGGTGTTATAACGAATCAGTAGTATCAATTTTCATGTTTTATTTTCAAAACCTTCAAGAACATCAAAGTCAAGTGAAATTATAGATTTTAACTCTGTGATTATGTGTTTTAATGGGTTAAAACCATTCTATAAATGTTGGGTTATGTTTATGCATGAATTATAACATGTGGGTATGATTAATTTTGTAGTAGTAATTTAATTGAGTTTTTTAATGTGTTCGCAATTTTCAATCGTCAGAAGTAACAGTTTAAGTTCGCATTGCCATGACGCCAAATTAACGCTTTTAACATCATAAGAGCCATGTTAATGGCCAGTTATTAGATGTCCAGCCTCGCAAATACAGCCGCAAAGCCGCAAGAAGACTTAGTATAAAAGTGAAATGCAAAATACCACTCGCAGTAATGTCCAGAAATGAAATATTTTTAATATTCAAGTCTAGCAACGTGATAGCAACTTGATTTAATGAACATAAAACTATGTTATAAGTATAATAAGATGTTAAAATAGATACTTAACATGTAAATAACACAATTACATGTGGATTGAATTATTGAATACATAATTAGCTTGTTATTCATGATGTGTAAATTATGTGACAAAGTGGTAAATTAACTAAGTATAGTTTATAATCAAGTAGACAAAGAGAATGAGTTTATGATGATTAGTTAAGTTATAATTAACTGGTATTGTGAATATGAATGATATGTAGGATTTAAATCAAAGAACGTGCTTAGTTAAAGTGTAATCTACGCACGAGGCAAGTTTCCTAACCCTACTTGTCATTATTGTTCAAGTTTATTATTTACCTCGAGTAAATTATCATTATTATTATTCAAGTTCAAATGTTATATTAAAGATTGATTATCTTTTCAAAGCATGATTCAGTTATACAATAATTGTCCTATTGTATACATCTTGAGATTATTATTCAAATCGAATATCATTATTGTTGAACCTTATTAGACTAGTGAACTTTATTGATTCAACTAGTCCTTAGTTGATGAACGTTCTAAATTTAGAACCTTATTGAATTATCCAAACCAAACTTCCTTCAAAAGTGCGGACTCGAATGTCAAACCGAGATGAACAACCCCGCAAAGGGATTTACTTATGCGTTAAGCGTTAAGATATTGTGCAAGATGGTACTAAGGGTATGATCCCCTAAGTACGAGTAGAAAGGTCCATAGTCTTACGATCGTTAAAGGTTTCAAGTATAACCCTTGATAACCTAAGACATAGTTCAAGGTCTTATGACCTCGTAATTTTTTTTTGATTCTTGTTATTCATTCTCGATTCAAAAGTCGAGCTTTTATTCAGATGTCTTTGATTTACTCGCATGTTATTATACTGTTATTTCATTATTATACTTGTGGGCAATAGTGCTCACTCTTGCTTAATAATAACATTGCAGTTAAGAACGAAAGAACTGATGAACCTTCCACTAGTAAAGGCAAGGGCAAAGTTAGCAAGTGATGAAGACTTGTTATTTTTATTAGATGATGTATTTATGTTTAAGACTTGAGTTAATGATGTTGTTTAAGACTTATTTGTTTATGATTCCGCACAGATGTTTAAGGTTAGTTTAACCTGGGATTGTATTATTATTATTCAGATGTTGTAACCCTTAAGGGGAAGATTTTTATTCTATCTATTGCATGGCTTGCATTTATTATGGGTAGATAGATAGATGATATTTCAGATGAAGGAACACCAAATCTCGTGGAATTGAAGTACCCGGATTTGGGGGTGTCACAAGTTGGTATCAAAGTCAGAGGTTATGAACCTTAGGTGGGGGAACAACCTTAGGTAAGAGCCTTATAGAAAGAAGATAGTGATGGAAAACTCTTATCGAATTATAAGAAATGAATTTCTATAATTCATTGAAGATAATAAAAGACCTTATGTGTTTATGTGTTAAAGTATGCGTTAGATGATATGTCTTAGTAACTAAAACTTAAAATTTTGTTGTCAGGATGTCAAATGTTAGAGAAGCTAGTCAAGCTAGGGAGGAAGAACCTCGTGTTCCTATAGTACCTACTGAGGAGGAACCCCATGTACCTATAGTACCGACAGAGGAGGAGCCCCGAGACATTCATGTCGTTAGGGGAGCAATTGGTGCAGAGGGAATCATCTCCATTGATCACCGTTGTTGGTCGAGCATGAACTCTAGACCGATCCCGAGGAGGATCCCGAGGAGGAATTTGTTGAGGAAGAGAAGGAAGAGGAAGAGGAAGAGAAGAAGAGGAGTTACCATGGTACACCGCCTGATGCCGAGATGTATGACACGTTATACGCATCGTAACGTGGAGTTACGTAGACGAGGTCCAGATTCGACCGGAAGCGAGCTATTATTCAAAGATATTACTCTAGAAGCGTAAGGAGAGGGAGATTTGACTCTTCACTCACGACTGGAAAATGTAGAATGGGATTTGGTCCATGAGAAGGGTCAAACCGAAGATATGACCGAGGAGATAGAGAAACTGAAGAAGGAACTGAAGGAAACCTCCGAAAGACTGCAAATAGTAGAGGAAGGCTAGGTAAGAGAATCATGTCGAGCTGATCGTGCAGAAGATGATGGTCGTGTAAAGAAGGCAAAGATTGGGGAGACATATGTTACACTTAACAAGGCTATGAATGAGACTCAAGATCGAGTTTTGAGGTACCCAATCCAGTTCGAAGGACTACCATAGTATATGATGGATCGCAGGACGATGTATCGTGATCTTAGAAGAGAGAGCGTAAAAGGCTAATCAAGACTTTGACCGACATAGTGATATGATTTGTTTAATTATGTGAAGAACTTAATTAATTTTTTATATGTAAATTCGATATATTTATGAACGAAAGAATATTTTAATGTTTTAAACTCGTGGATTCTTTATTCCAGATAGTTGATGTAAATAGCAAGTGATGCTATAGTTTGATGTTAAAACTTTGAGTTGAATGAATATATATCAAGTTGTTTGAGATGATGTGTTAAATGAGTATGTTAAATTGTTAAGTAATGCCTTAACTATTTAGAGAAATAAATAAAGTTCTAATAAGCATTTATTTAATAGAAAAATGCCGCCAAGGAGAAGACAACAACGCCAACCTACTACCAGAAGAGTCAACTAATAATAACAATAATGCTAACGCTAATCCTGCGCAAAGCTTGGTGAACTTATCGACCGGAGCCATGAATAATCAACCTCAAGCTCCACCAAACACAACGTTTAAAGATTTCAAGGCGGTGGGACCGCAAGAGTTCAAAGGTTCCATGAATCTAATCGAGGCTCAAACGTGGGTTATGGAAATGGAGAAGGTTTTCGACATTGCTAGGGTTAGAGAAGACCAAAAGACTACTTTTGCAACGTTTATGCTGAAGTCTGAGGCTAGCTACTGGTGGCAAGCAAACAAAGTGCGAGGAAGTGAAGGTGTAATTACGTGGGAGAGATTTAAAGAGATGTTTTTGAGATGTTTTTCCCAACTAGTTCACAGTAATCGATGGAAGTTCAATTTCTCGAACTCAAGCAGGAAACATGAGCGCACTCCCGACTACGTGGCTAAATTCAACGAGTTAGCGAGGTTCGCCCCGCATCAAGTACACACTGACGAAAGAAAAGCCAGAAGATTCGAACAAGGACTAAAGCCTTGGGTGTACAGCAAGGTATCAATGTTTCAATGTTTAAACACACTTTCTTTGAGTATCGAAAAGGCCATCCTCATTCAAGGAGGAAGCGATGCGGTGACCAAGTACAATCAAGATCAGAAGAAGAAGAAGAGTGAAGGTGAAATTAATAACAAGGCCAGTGGAAGTGGCACATGAGGTGGAAATTTCAATCAGAAGAAAAGGTGGAACGACAGCTCATCATCTGGGAATCAAGCAAGGTAATCAAGAAAAGAATCAAGCATGCCCGACTTGGCATGGAAAGCCCATCCGGGAGTTTGTATGCGAAGGAAAAGAGTGTGCTACAATTGTGGTCGAAGGCCACATAGCACCAAACCGCTCCAAACCCAAAGAAGGGTGCTTGTTTTACTTGTGGTTCAAGGACCATCGGCAAGAGATTGTCCCAAGAAGGGATCGGAGGGTCGTGGATCGAGGAAACCGGAAAAACAAAGGAAATGTTTTAACCATCACCGGACCTACCGCAACAAACCAACCGATCGCCCGGACTTTCAACATGATGGTACAAGATGAAGTTCAATCCCGTGATGTGGTGTCAGGTATCATTCCGATAAATAAAATTAATGCTTATGTTTTATTTGATTCGGGTGCTACTTGTTCCTTTATATCCGATGATTTTGCCAAGAATTTAGATTTGCCTAAGAATGAATTGGATTACCCCATGAACATAGAAATTGTGAATAGAGAAATAATCCCTGTTAAGTATGTACATAAGAACTGTAGAGTGGATATTAAAGGTAATATCATGAACGTAGATCTTATCCCTATTCGACTTGGGGAATTTGACGTTATATTGGGAATGGACTAGTTATTCAATTATGGTGCTGTAATTGATTGCCAAAGAAGCGATAACCTTATGACTCTCGCCAAAGGTCAGGTTTTATGGAAGAAGTCGCCTAGACAAGCGAGTTATTTGACGATGATGCAGGCCAGGAAGTTGTTAAGACAAGGCTGTATAGGATACTTAGCTTACATAGTCGACAGTCGAAAAGAGAATCCAAAGGTAGAAGAGATACCGATTATGAGGAACTTCGTCGATGTATTTCCAGACAATTTTCTAGGACTTCCACCAGATAGAGAAGTAGATTTCGTGATCGATTTGGCGCCCGAAACTGCTCCAATATCGAAGGCACCATACCGAATGGCACCAATAGAGATGAAAGAACTAATAGTACAACTACAAGAATTATTGGATAAGAAGTACATTCAACCGAGCGTATCGTCGTGGGGAGCGCCGGTGTTGTTTGTGAAAAAGAAGGACGGATCGATGCGGCTCTGCATTGACTACAGAGAACTGATCAAGGTCACGATTAAGAATAGATATCCATTACCGAGGATCGACGACTCGTTTGATCAATTAAAAGGAGCGAGATACTTTTCCAAGATAGACTTGAGAAGCGGTTATCATCAATCTGAAGGTGAGGCCGGAGGATGTATCAAGACGCTGTTCGTAACGCGATATGGTCACTCTGTAATTTTTAGTAATGTCGTTTGGTCTTACGTAATGCTCCTGCAAAGATTTATGGGACTAATGAATGGTGTGTTCAAGCCGCTTTTGGACAAATTCGTAGTGGTATTTATAGACGACATTTTGGTATATTCAAAAACCAAAGAAGAACACGAAGAGCATTTGAGATTAACATTGGAAGTATTAAGAACGGAAAAGTTGTATGCCAAGTTTTTAAAATACGAATTTTGGATTGAACGAGAGCAATTTCTTGGGCACATGATCGATAAAAACGGAATTTTGGTAGATCCCTCCTAAGTCGAAGCCGTGATTAACTGGGATCAGCCGAGGACACCGTCGGAAGTAAGAAGTTTTCTTGGATTGACAGGATATTATAGAAGGTTCATACAAGACTTTTCCAAGATCGCCACTCCGTAAACGAATTTAACTCGAAAAGCTGTGAAATTTGTTTGGACGGAGAAGTGTGAGGAAAGCTTTCAAGAATTGAAGAAGGGGTTGAGTACAGGACCTGTGTTGTCTCTTCCGGACGATACAGGAAATTTTGTTGTTTATAGTGATGCGTCGCATAAAGAACTTGGCTGTGTGCTGATGCAAAACGGAAAAGTCATTGCGTATGCATCACGGCAGTTGAAGGATTACGAGAAAGGATACCCGACCCATGATTTGGAGTTAGCTGCAGTTGTTTTTGCTTTAAAAATTTGGAGGCACTATCTCTACGGGGAGAAGTGTGAAATATATACGGACCACAAGAGTCTGAAATATATTTTTACACAGAAGGATTTGAATATGCGTCAAAGAAGATGGTTGGAATTAATTAAGGATTACGACTGTGAGATTTTATACCATCCGGGAAAAGCAAATGTGGTTGCCGATGCCTTAAGTAGAAAGGGTCGTGAGAAATTGATGACGTTGACAACTCAAGAGGAGCTAATTACAGAAATGGAGAAACTAGAGTTGGAAGTGAAGTATCCTATGGAGATTGATGAGAAGCTTTTTCGGATGCAATCTGGTACAACTCTATTAGATAAAGTGAAGGAGGCTCAGCTCCAGGATGATGAATGCAAAAAGATGACAAAGAAGATATATGAAGGAACTGAACCAAGATTTAAGATGGATAAGGAGGGAATACTAAGATTTGAAAGTAGAATTTGGGTTCCACCAGTACAAGTAATTAAGGAAGATATTTTGAGTGAGGCTCATAGTTCAAGATATTTGATTCACCCTGGTAGTACCAAGATGTATCAAGATCTTCGACAATATTTCTGGTGGCCGAATTTGAAACGTGATGTTGCAGAGTGTGTCGCCAAGTGTCTTACCTATCAGAAAGTAAAAGCAGAACATCAGAGACCAAGTGGATTGCTTCAACCGTTGGAAATCCCAGAATGGAAATGGGAACATATTACAATGGACTTCGTGGTTGGCCTTCCGACGACTCAGAAAGGCTACGACGCAGTATGGGTTATCGTTTAATCGACAAAAATCGCACACTTCCTTCCAATCAAAATCAGATTCAATTTAGATCAATTGGCAAGGTTATACGTAAAAGAGATTGTTTCGAGGCACAGAGTTCCGGTGTCAATTGTTTCCAACAGAGATCCGCGCTTCACATCGAAATTTCGGAACGCGTCTTCAGAATGCATGGGTACGCAATTGCGAATGAGTATAACATACCACCCTCAAAATGGATGGATGAGTGAGAGAACGATTCAGACATTAGAAGATATGTTAAGAGCCTGTGTAATGGACTTTAAAGGAAATTGGGATGATCACCTACCATTAGTAGAGTTTGGCTACAACAACAGTTACCACGCTAGTATTGGCATGCCGCCTTACGAAGCATTATATGGCAGAAAGTGCAGAACTCCGCTTTATTGGGATGAGGTTGGTGAAAGACAATTGCTAGGGCCATAATTGGTACAGCAGACGGCAGAAATAGTCAAAGTGATCCGAGAACGACTAGTAGCGGCTCAAGATCGACAGAAGAAATACGCTGATCAACATCGTAAAAATATCGAGTTTGAATCAGGTAATTATGTTTTCTTGAAGGTCTCTCCCTAGAAGGGGAAAATCAGGTTCGAAAAGAAAGGGAAATTGAGCCCAAGATTCATTGGACCCTTTGAAGTACTTCGAAGAATCGGAGAAGTCGCGTACGAGGTAGCCTTACCTCCAAAGACTCGAGAACGCTCCACAACGCCTTCCATGTTTTTACGTTACGACCTTACAAAACCGATTACAAGCATGTAATTGAATACTAACCTCTGCATTTTGAGAAAGACTTATCTTACGAAGAAATTCCCGTTCAAATTGTCGACCGAAAAGAACAAGTTCTCAGAAATAAAGTTATACCTTCTGTTAAGGTAATTTGGAGGAACCACAACGCCGAAGAAGCTACGTGGGAACTCGAAGAGAATATGATGAAGAATTACCCTCAGTTATTTACTTAATTATGTGTAAGCGATTCTGGGGACAGAATCTTTGTAAGGGGGGAGAATGTAACGGGTTGAATTTATTGAGTCGTGATTGGGGGGGGGAAGATGTGACAAACTAGAGATTTTGTAAATTTATTTTAATATTTATTAAATTAAATAAATATTTTTGATGATTTAATTATTGGATTAAATAATTAATTGATGCACTTGTGGTAGATTAATTTAATTATATGTGTTACATTTATTAAATTAATGTAGAGAATAATTATTATTCAAATATGTATTTATGTGAGCTTATTGAATTAAATGAAATATTTAATTTAGCATGATGTTATTTTAATTAATTTAATTATTAGAGAGTTAATAATTTGACATTATTTATTTATGAGAAATTTAATTATGTGACTATGTGAATTTATGAGAATTTATTATATTTTATTTAAAATAAATTAAATAAGATATTGATTTAATTTATAAAGGAGTGTGACATTATTGTAACTATATGATAAAAAGTTTTATTAAAATAAAGAGCTTTGAACTTAGTTTGTTAGCCAAATGAGGCCTTAGGAGGAGTTGGGGGCAATTAAACCACGAATGGAATAACTGACCTCAACTCTGCGCATAAAGGCTCAGTTGAGTTTAACTTACGTATTTTTCATTTTAGTTAATTGAGAGCCAGAGAAATCACAAAGAGAGTTTGAGAACTTTGAGAGAGATTGTGATACTCTGATTAAAGGAGAAGAAGTGTGAGAAATTGGGAATTTTTGTCACCCTGTGTAATCTAAGCAGAGTATTCAAGGGTAATCCCTTTTTTCCAAATTTTAAAGTTACGTCATTTAGTTTTTATAAAAATGGCTTTCATATATTCTGTAAGTCTCTGTGATTATGTGTTTTAATGGGTTAAAACCATTCCATAAATGTTGGGTTATGTTTATGCATGAATTATAACATGTGGGTATGATTAATTTCGTGTAGTAGTAATTTAATTGGAGATATTTTTACATGTGTTGTTAACGGATTCTTGGTGTTATAACGCATTTTCATGTTTCGCAAGAAATGCGTGAAGCAGTTTGATTCTGATTATGTGCCATGGGTTAAAACCATTCCAACGCATTAAGGGTATGATTAATTTTGCAGTAGTAATTTAATCGAGATGTCCAAAACAATACTTATAGTTCGCCACGGCAATATCAATGCTAAAAGACTAAGACTCGAGATAAAGTGAAAGTGGCGAATACAAATATTTCATTCTCGCATAATGTCCAGAAATGAAATATTTTTAATATTCAAGTCTAGCAACGTGATAACAACTTGATTTAATGAACATAAAACTATGTTAGAAGTATAATGAGATGTTAAAATAGATACTTAACATGTAAATAACATAATTACATGTGGATTGAATTATTGAATACATAATTAGCTTGTTATTCATGATGTGTATATTATGTGACAAAGTGGTAAATTAATTAAGTATAGTTAATAATCAAGTAGACAAAGAGAATGAGTTTATGATGATTAGTTAAGTTATAATTAACTGGTATTTTGAATATGAATGATATGTAGGATTTAAATCAAAAAACGTGCTTAGTTAAAGTGTAATCTACGCACGAGGCAAGTTTCCTAACCCTACTTGTCATTATTGTTCAAGTTTATTAATTACCTCGAGTAAATTATCATTATTATTATTCAAGTTCAAATGTTATATTAAAGATTGATTACCTTTTTAAAGCATGATTCAGTTATACAATAATTGTCCTATTGTATACATCTTGAGATTATTATTCAAATCGAATATGTTTATTGTTGAACCTTATTAGACTAGTGAACTTTATTGATTCAACTAGTCCTTAGTTGATGAACGTTCTAAATTTCAGAACCCTTATTGAATTATCCAAACCAAACTTCCTTTGGTGCGGACTCGAATGTCAAACTGAGATGAACAACCCTGCAAAGGGATTTACTTATGCGTTAACGTTAAGATATTGTGCACAGTATGGTACTAAGGGCTGATCCCCCTAAGTATGAGTAGAAAGGTCCATAGTCTTATGACGGTTAAAGGTTTCAAGTATAACCCTTGATAACCTAAGACATAGTTCAAGGTCTTATGACCCTCAAAATTCTTTTGATTCTTGCTATTCATTCTTGATTCAAAAGTTGAGCTTTTATTCAGATGTCTTTGATTTACTCGCATGTTATTATACTGTTATTTCATTATTATACTTGTGGGCAATAGTGCTCACTCTTGCTTAATAATAACATTGTAGTTAAAAACGAAAGAACAGATGAACCTTCCACTAGTAATGGCAAGGGCAAAGTTAGCAAGTGATGAAGACTTGTTGTTTATATGATGATGTATTTTGTTTAAGACTTGATTTAATGATGTTGTTTAAGACTTATTTGTTTATGATTCCGTACAGATGTTTAAGGTTAGTTTAACCTAGGATTATATTATTATTCGGATGTTGTAACCCTTAAGGGGAAGATTTTATTTCTATCTATGCATGGCTTGCATTTATTATGGGTAGATAGATAGATGATATTTGTACAGTGAACACCAAATCCTGTGGAATTGAAGTACCCGGATTTGGGGGTGTCACAACGCCAATAGGGAGAAATCCTTATCGGAAAGCCCCTTCTTTCCTGGGAATGATCTTATTGTTAAATATTATAAGTTATAATATTAATGATGAATAAGTTCGTGTTGATTAAAGATGAAATTGATATTTTCATTGTGTTGGGATTATTAATGTTAGTGGAAATCGACTTTTATTTCGATAATTATTGACTTTTGGAGGTTATATTGACTAATCGGGTAATTAATCGGATAAATGAATAATTAATTGCTATTAATTCACATGCTTATAACTATTTGTTCAATGTGTGTACTATTGATTCAAATGCATGTACTATTAAGGGAGGTGGTGCAAGATTGATAATACTTGCATGACTAAATTAAAAATGGAGGTATAGATGAAGGTACTATACTGTAATTATTTTTTTCACATATATAGAACTATTGATTCACATGATGTTCTATTAGGGGAGGTTGTAACGCCCCCAAAATTTAAATAATTTAATTCTCGACTTCGGTCGTTAACAATACATTCAACCTCTAATTTTACATCATTAAACGATAATACAACCATTGAAATTTGCGGAATAATTAAAATTTCTATTACAAACTATCCTCGTTCCCAAAACCTTCAACCTTTACATCTAAATATCTCAGAATCATTTTAATACTACAAGAGTTTACATCGCAAAACGATATTACAATTCAACATTAATACAATATTCGGAACCTTAAACATGGTTCAAATAATAATAACACAACCAAAGTGTATAAATCTTCAAGTATCACATCCGATTCATGTCTTTCAAGTAACACATAACTTTACTTTGTATCTTGAACCTGCAAAAGTGGTTATTTGCAAGGTTGAGCTCGACGGCCCAGCAAAATCTAACAGTTTTCATGCATCATATAACACATAATAATATGCTCAACATATAACATACATGTTGTAGTTCATATAACAAGTATAAACATTGAGTTCCTTACTCAATCAGCATGCTTTAATCAATCCACGTAGTCATAAATTGACTTTAACATTTCATACTTTCAACATATATATAAAACATCATGCTCTTTGCAATAAAGATTGAAAATAGTTAATCATTTTGTTCACATAACAAATAGGAACTGAAAGACTTGCCTTGATCGTTATTTACCAATAACAGTTTAACAGCTTACAGATATCTGCACTTCACGTGCCCTACACAATTATATAATCATTCATATTAACTATTATTCACATAGCAACACATAGTAGCTATAATGTAAACTTTACTCTACATCTCATAACCCTTCTTATTATATATATGCATTGCACTAACATCCATTTTCCAACATAACACTCAATTCTAGTTAAACTTGTTATTTCATTACAAGTCTTATGCTACTATATATATTTCAGAAACTCCAAGTGTTGGCTTCACAACACTTATCTAACATTCAATGTGTACACTAAGTTCTAACATAACACGTTCATAACTTATGATTCTTTTTACAACTTTGAATTTATTAATGACATATCACGGTTCTGTTTTAACCTTCTTACTACATGTTTGACACATTAACATAACCTTAGACCAAATGGTAATGCTACTCCAAATCAGAAGTGGCAGAAGAAGTCTACGCCTCGCTTCGATTGTATGGCACAACGTTGCCTTAATAAAGCAAGTATGACTCACTTTGTCAATTGCAAGATTTTTTGCCTTAACACCAGTAGTAATTGCTATAAAAGTCAGATGACGAACCGTAAAGGATGTGAATGAAGAGTCGACTTTAGCCCAACAAACACGAATTTCACCCACAAAACAGTAATATTAACACATACAATTGATATAG
Source organism: Panax quinquefolius (assembly GCA_020205615.1). Lineage (NCBI taxonomy): Eukaryota > Viridiplantae > Streptophyta > Magnoliopsida > Apiales > Araliaceae > Panax > Panax quinquefolius. The sequence goes on from CM035165.1 coordinate 21,692,849, forward strand.
AACTATTACAAACATGTTTCCTCACATATTCATCAATATAAAACAATTTATCAACCATTTTAACTAATTTAATTTCTTAAATTTCATGTTTTTCATATGAAAACTCCATTTTTGAGTTTCTTTACAAAATTCATCACTGTGATTTCAATTCTTCACCAAATCACTTCGTTCAAACTACGTTTTCTTCGTTTTTTAATAAACTAACATAAACAAGACTCAATTTACAGTTTATCATGCTAATTGACCACTACAATTGGTACTTTCATAAGTTATAAGCAAAATATTCACTTTGTAATGCTTTTTTTCCATTTTTGAAACTAAACTAGCATACAATTCATGTCTAACTACAAACTCTAACATCATAACTATATACAATCACCATAACAGGTTTCATAACAACAATTTTTAGAAAAACTGTAATTCACAGAATATAAACAAAAGTTTTGCCGTAAACTCATATATATATATAATACTAAAGTTATGTAAAAATACCTTTTTGTTGCTTGAACAATCCTTGCTAAACACATGATTTTTCTTTGGAAAACTCAAGAATTCTCTCTCAATTGTCTGTATTCTTAGGCTTAGCAAAATAACCAACTGATAACCACAACCAAGTAGGCGTAATAAAAAAACTGATATGGCCCTAATTGACATATTAAATAGTATCAGTTACAACATATAAACGTATACTTGTTATAAATATATTTTATATTTTATTTTTTTTATTTTTTTATTATAATAAAATTCAAAATTTAAAAAAAATCCAAAAGCCATAAGGCTTTGTTTGGCAAAACCCCTTTAAATATTAAAGACTTAATATTTTAAGCCTTGTTTGGCAACCAACTAAATTAAACTCCATTAATTTATTTTAATAAACAATTTAGTTTATAATTTATAATCACATATTATTTATTTGGATTTTCATATCCAATAATAATCAAATAAATTAATTATACATACTATATTTAAAATAAAAATTCTACTTAAACAAGTATCACAAAATTAAAATCTCATTATAATTTTTATTTAATAACTTATCATACCATCTTAAATTATTAAAATTAAAACAACCATATAACATCTCATGTTATATTACAACTCTAAATTATAAATTAATTTAATTTAGAATATTATCTAGTCATAAATATTTACTAATAATAACCACATTAATAAAATATTTATTTCATTTAATAAATATTTTAAATTACAATTACTAAAATCTTGGATTGTCACATTCTTCCATCCTTACAAAGATTCTGTCCTCAAAATCAAAAATACAGATTAAACAAATAACTCAGGGTACTATTAAACCTCAGTATCCCAATATATGAATATATATTTCTCTTCACACCAGATCACCTATTTCAAAATATGCAACACATACATATACATACTCAAACTCAAAACATCTCGTAATAAGAATTTTAATTATTAAATTCCTATTTTAATAACTTATAAAAATTCGGGTTGTCACATCCTTCCCCCCCTTATAAGGATTCCATCCTCGGAATCAACGAAACCTCCCTTACTCGGTTTTCACCAAATCTCTTTTCAAAATTTATCGTTGAATATCTTCAACACATTACCTTAATATATGTTTTATATTTCCTATTACATTCATTACCTCAACAAATTCTAGGTTTTATTTCATAACTTTCACTTGAACTCAATTATATTTTGAGTATTATATATTCTTTAACCCATTCATTTTCTTCTCTAAGGATCGTTATCATAAACACTCGGGCTATTACATTCACCCATTCTTCTAAGAATTTTGTCCTCGAAATTTTATTAATCTTTATTCATTCAATCTATCAAAATAGATTTTACGTTAATACTTTATTCATTCATTAGGTTCTACAACCAAATTCTTTATCTAAGGATCTTTCTAAGATCATCATATTCCTCACCTCTTCCTCTTCTAAGAGTTTCACATTTCTCTTCTATTCTGGAATTTCATTTCTTTCTTGAAATTATTATGTTTTTGCTTAATTTTCTCATCTTTTCCACTTTCACCTTTCAGAATAATAAGATTCTTCCACAATTGCTCAATAATTGGGAAGCGGTATGAATAACAAAAATTTAAAAAATTCCAAATCATGCTGAGGGGTCATGTGAGACCCCGAATTTTATGAAATAAAAGTATTCAATTTTTCTATTTTGGTAAATAGTTAAATTGATAAAAGTTTAAAGTTAAGGATAATATGTGATTTTTTTTTTGTAAAGTAATCAAGTTGATATAAAATATTCGTTTTGTCGGGGAATATTCGATTAGTCGGGGAATATTCTTTTTGTCGGGGAATATTCGTACGACGGTACAATCATTGGTGGACCCCACAACAAAATTATTGTCGGATTGAAAAACGACAAAAATACTTTATGAAAATAACGGCGGAAGTTTTACTGAATTAATCGTTAAAACAACCGCAATTGTTAAAAAAAATCTGATAATATGGCGTGTTGCATAGTAGTACTGTAGTATGATTATTGATGCTTAAGTGAGAAGTCACTCAGTATTGTTTAATCGGGTATTCGGGATGTAGCGCCCCCAAATTCGGGTATCTTCCAACCCGACAGATGGTGCTATACTGTACAACATTCATACATTCATTCAATTGAAAAGTCTCAAAGAACGAACATAACTTCTATATATTCAAAGTTTTACATTTCCCAAGTTCTATACCCATTACAAAGGTTCTTTGTCATAATATCAGTTACATTACAACAATAGACCTATACTATTACAAGACAGCTTAGTAATCTGCCTTAGCTTTTCCTTTATCCTTTTCGTTCCTTCAGGGACGTTGATCTTAATTTGCATTTATATGGTTCAAGCAAGAGTGAGCATAACTAGCTCAGAAGTATAACAATTTAATAAGAACATGCTGCTGACATACAAATCGTATATCTTCGATAATCGAACAATAATTATGAAGTACTATTGATAATTCAAAATAGCACTTCATCTTTTTTTCTTCTAAAATGTTTTACAATAATAACAATATTTAGTAAAACATTCACTCCTACGTCAGAGACCTCAGTATTCATTCTTTATTGGAAAAGGACAACCAGTAAACAAGTCCGTAGAAGTCCGATATTACTTACGAGCACTTCTAGGTGATCGACTATTGTACTCTATATTGATAAACACTACATCCATTAAACGTGGCACGTTTAAGCATTTGGCAACCTCACGTGCCTGTTGTTTTACCGACAAAACATTTGTTTAACATTTCAGTTCTCTTTTGAAAACCATATCAAGTAGTTGACAAAAGATAGCAACATTTGATAATACATGAATAGATTATCAATACATCAAGTCTAGCCAAAGGAATTGGCTTTAACTTCAACATACTTCAATTCATGCGAAAGAATACATGAACTTCAAAAACTTGTTCAGATTGAACTGAGACAAGAGTTAGAATACTTGCCTTTAGCATCTGCTACGGTATATTAACTTTATGTTCAAGTCGTTCAAGTCTCTACAATACATGATCACATAATGCCTTACATTAGGTCACATATAATCAAGTATGTATATGACTATATCATACCCTTCATTTCAATCTAATTGTGTATTAGATTGATTGCCATTATTCGTTAGGTTTATCATTATCCTTGCTTTTATATTCGACTAGGTTATCTCAATCTTTATACAACATCCTTAAGGTTTAACAAATTTTAAATAATGTTACATTACATTCCTTAAGTTGTGTTTACTTTTAAATCAATTAGCGTTCTTTTCTTTGTACTTAGAAACTTTCATTACTATCCTTGTTCTAAGATCAAGGCACATGCGGCCTTGACTTTTTATATATATCTCTATTTATGATGCGAGCTTATAAGATCACTTGTCGGACTTGGCGCTGTATGTTGAGTCCTTACTTAATGGTCACATGCTGCTTTCCTCTCCGGAGGATTTTGGTATCGTACATGGTAATGCTGGCGCCACATATTGAACTATGGTTCGTATTTGCATTAACTCTTGCAAAGGGTGCTCGAACACGGTTCCGTCACGCGTATGCGCGACTCGTTTTTACTAGGGTCAGCTGGTAGGCCAACTCTGCACCGTAAAAACAAATTTAGTTTGTGAATTTTGTGAACTTCCCAGACGCATAACTTCTTCGTTATAAGTCTGAATTGGCTCGTTCAAAAGTCTACGGTTCACAAATTATGTAATCTACATGTTCATTCAATAATTTTATCTATTTGACTTTGTTTGCTAAAAATTCACTTATTGGTTCATTTTTTAACGAAAATGATAAACGTTCGCGAACGTTCAACGCTCATTTCTTCGTTCTAAGTCGGAATCCGGTCATTTTCGAGTCCACAACTCTTAAATGCTAAATATGACTTGTCTTTATTGGAAAACAATGGTTTTGTGATCAAACATAAAATTTGACTTTCATTCCGAGAATTTTACAAATTCGACGTTTATCGTCTAATCGTGCAAATTCCGGCAAATCTTATTTCTTATGATTTGTTCAACATTACAAATGAACTTCATTCATCATGTGAACATCTTAACATACTTAATACAACAACTTATATTCATTGTTGGATTTTGACTTATTCTTCATGAGCTTATAACTTGTCAAATTATAAACTACTTAAGATTTGATTATTCATGACTTATGACAATTAGAGTTTCTTAATCATCATACTTTACATGTTCTTTATATATAACTTTACTTATGATTCATTGGATCATATAAGTCCTTTTTCATCCTTATTACTTCTCTTAATAAACTCATTACCAATTCATATTTTCATACTTAACATTCAAGGTTAACTTATAATAAGTTTATAACTTTTATAAGTTCAAATGACTTATTGCCAACTTATGTGGCTTTCATGACTTATTCATTCTTCTTGCTTGTTATCATTCATGTTTCTTAATTCCAACTTTTCTTATCCCCCTATCATGGTAGAGATAGAAGATAATAGAGAAGAAGTCTTACTTTTGTGTAGTCTTGGTAAGGTAGCTTGCTTCTTCTTCTTACTTATGGAATGACTTATTGATAGCTTATTCTCTCTAACACTTAAGCACTTTTGAAATGTTGGATTATTTGAACAAGTGTTAAATGGCTTGTAAGCCTCCTATATTTATAGAAATTGCAAAGCTAGGGTAGTTTGGTCATTAAATCATCCCACCTCCTTAAGCCACCTCCTTACTATTCATTACTTGGCTAGCACAACTCTTATCCTACACTTGGCCATTACTTCAAAGTCTTGGTCATTACTCCTAAGTCTTGGTCACCACACTAACTTGGTCACCACATTAACTTGGTCACCACAATAACCATATTAATATGGTTTGCCCCATGGATCATACAACTCATGGATTCTAGTTTGGGCTTACATTAAACCAATCTTTGGGCTTTGCATTAATAAACACTAGTTTGTTCATTCATTAATAGTTGGGCCTCTCCCTTTAATTCACTTGGACTTGTATATAATTGTTAACCAATCTTCCAAGTCCATTAACATTTCTTAATACATATTGTTGATGTATTATTTTCGTATTCTAATTCATATAGAATTTATATACGGTATTTCATCCTTCATACAAACTCGTATAATACTTCGTATTATACTCGTTTTCATTACTCCGTACAATACAAAAGTATCATACATTATTACTTATTCAATACTATTTCGCCTTCCTTAACGTTTATAATTTACATTTTCCATAACTAGATTTTTATTACATAATCCATTTTACCTTGTTATTCCATCATTACGTATTTCTCGGAAACTCAAAATTCTATCCCGAGTAAATACCGATGAATAGTGTTTGTCGGAAAATTTCTCGAAAAACTTTTATTTTCGTCTTGGAAATTCAAACACTTTAATTCATCCACGTAGCTCAAATACTACGACATTCTAACATCAATAGGTTATACAATGACAACCATCTTTATAACACATAGAATACGATTTTATTATTATTTAATTTAATAAAATCCTTTTACAATAAGATCCAAATTTCTCGGTCGTTACATTCTTCCCCCCTTATAAAGATTCTGTCCCCAGAATCTCGTCTTACTTTAATCAAATAGATGAGGAATTTTTTTTTCATCTTTTCTTCTAGTTCCCACGTTGCTTCTTCAGCATCGTGGTTCTTCCATACTACCTTTACTAATGGTATTACCTTGTTCCTCAGAACTTGTTCCTTTCTATCAATGATCTGTATCGGTGACTCTTCATATGTTATGTCTTTCTCGATATGAATCGGCTCATACTCGATTACATGCTTATAGTCCGGCTTATATGGACGTAATACTGATACGTGAAACACGTTATGTATTCGTTCTAGGTCTGGAGGTAATGCTATCATATAAGTTACCTCTCTCACCCGTTTTAAAACCTCAAAAGGTCCTATAAACCTTGGACTTAACTTTTCTTTCTTTCCAAAGCGTATCTTTCCTTTCCAGGGAGATACCTTTAGAAACACATATGAACCCACTTCAAACTCTCGACTTAGTCTATGTGAGTCCGCATACTTCTTTACATCGGTCTTGAGTACATGACGAGACGCATCCGAATTAACTTTACCACATCTGCTGTCTGCTGCACCAATGCTGGTCCTAGCATCCGGCGTTCTCCCACCTTATCCCAACACAAAGGTGTTCTGCACTTTCTCTTATACAAAGCTTCATACGGCGGCATACCTTTGCTTGCATGATAACTGTTGTTATACGCAAACTCTACTAGTGGTAGGTGATCATCCCAACTACCCTTGAAATCTATGACGCAAGACCTCAGCATGTCTTCTAACGTCTGAATTGTCCTTTCGCTCTGCCCATCAGTTTGTGGATGATAAGCCGTGCTTAACCTCAGCTGTGTTCCTAATTGCTCTTGCAAACTCCTCCAAAAATTTGATGTGAATCGTGGATCACGATCTAACACATAATCCTTTATCAACTCCAGCCATATTCTCTGTCTTATATTCAACTCCTTCTGAGTTAAGATATACTTTAGACTTTTATGGTCCGTATATATCTCATATTTTTCCCCATAAAGATAATGTCTCCATATCTTTAGGGCAAACACTACCGCGGCCAGTTCCAGATCATGAGTAGGATAAACTTTCTCATAATCCTTCAACTGCCGAGATGCAAACGCAATGACTTTGCCATACTGCATAAGCACATAACCAAGTCCTCTATGCGAAGCATCGCTATACACTACAAAATTTCCTGTGCCATCTGGCAATGACAAAACAGGCGCTTCACTTAATCTTTTCTTGAGTTCTTGAAAACTGTCCTCACATTTATCCGTCCATACGTATTTCACCGTCTTCCTTGTTAAATTAGTCAACGAGGTAGCTATCTTCGAAAAATCTTGGATAAATCTTCGATAGTACCCTGCTAACCCTAGAAACTCTCGCACCTCGATTAAGCGCTTTCGGTTGTTCCCAATTCATTACTGCTTCCACCTTCGCTGGATCCACTGAAATTCCCTCTTGGTCAATGATATGACCTAAAAAAAATGCACCTTTTCCAGCCAAAATTCACATTTGGTGAATTTCGCATATAACTTCTCCTCCCTTAGTGTCTCCAACACTAATTTTAAGTGTTCGGCATGATCTTCTGGCGTCTTTGAATAGACTAGAATATCATCGATAAACACCACGACGAACTTGTCCAAATATGGTTTGAACACTCTGTTCATCATGTCCATAAATGCAGCTGGTGCATTCGTCAACCCAAATGACATCACCAGAAACTCGTAATGACCATAACGAGTCCTGAATGCAGTCTTTGGTACATCTTCCTTCCTAACCTTCAACTGATGATACCCCGTCAAGAAATCTATTTTAGAAAATACTTTGCCCTTTCAATTGATCAAAGAGATCATCGATCCCGGCAATGGGTATTTATTCTTTATCGTTAACTTGTTCAACTTCCGATAGTCGATACAAAGCCTTAACGATCCGTCTTTCTTCTTGACAAATAACACCGGTGCTCCCCACGGCGAAACACTCGGTTGAATGTACTTTTTGTCCAATAGTTCCTATAACTGAACCATTAGTTCTTTCATTTCCACCGGCGCCATACGGTACGGTGCCCTTGAGACTGGTGCCGCTCCTGACACAATGTCTATCACAAATTCGATCTCCTATCCCATGCCAGAAACCCAGAACTCACTTGGAAATACTTCCATGAATTCATTTACTATAGGTATTTGTTCCATGGTTGCTCCCACTCTCTGGGTATCAACAACATGGCATAGGTAACCTACACAACCCTTCCTTAAGAGTTTTCTAGTTTGTGTCATCGTAAGGCAACACGGACGTCCCGACAATTTACTACCATAAAATACTACAGGAGGTTTCTTCAACGTCCTGATTCTCACACATTTCTTTTAGCAATCTATAATTGCTCCATGGTTAATTAACCAATCCATCCCGAGAATTACGTCGAATTCTCCTAACTTTATCGGTATTAAATCTACCGATAACTTACAACTAACACGCATACATCTACGCAACAACTCCTATGAATATCTTCAACAGGAATTATCTCTTCGTTTGCTACCTTAATGTTCAAAGGTATAGGCAATTTTTTGGGAAATAATTCTAGTCGTCTAGCAAAATCACATGCTATAAACGAATAAGTAGCACCCAAATCAAATAGCACATATGCATTTATATTGTTGATCGGAATAATACCTGCAACTACCTCCCCTATTGCCACCGCATCTTGGACCGTCATATTAAAAGTGCGGGCCATTGATTTCCCTGGCTGAGCTGGACCACTAATAGCTAACTTCCCACTATTAGTTCCCTTATTTCCTTCTATCCCCTTCTTCGGGTAGTTCTTTGCTATGTGGTTAGTCGATCCACATACAAAGCAATCGTGATTTTTCTTCGGATTGGGACAGTTAGGCGAAATGTGCCCTTCCTGTCCACAATTATAACATACCGCCTTTCCTTTGAGATAGACTCCTAAGTGAGTCTTCCCGCAGGTTTTACAGGCCTCCATCCTCCTCTTATAGTCCCCTTGTTTTACTCCGGTATTCCCAGAGTTAAAACCCTTCCTCTTCTGACCGTTGCCACTTCCATCGGCTCCCTGGCCTTGGTTCCTCCATCAACCTTGCCCTTGTTTTTCTTCTTTTTGGTAATCTTGGCCGAGAGCCTCATTCCCACCTTGGCAATTATTGCCTTTTTCTAGTATGGTTCCAAAGGAAGTACTTTGGAACTGAGAGATTCGGCTATAGAGCTGTGGTTTCAAGCCCGCCGTCAACCTTCTAGCCTTTCTCACTTCGGTGTCCACTTGATGTGGAGCGAATCGTGCTAGTTCATTAAACTTGGCAGCATACTGGGGAACTGTCATATCCCCTTGTCTCAATTCAAGAAACCTCATCTCCATCCTCCCTTGCATACTCGTGGGAAAATAGTTCTCGAAGAAAATCTCCTTGAACCTCTCCCATGTTAGGTTTCCTATATCGCCTTTTAACTTTGGTTTGCCTCCCACCGAAGTTGGCTCTCCTTTCATCAAATAGGTTGCAAAGCCAACCTTTTGACCCTCCTCAACATTTGCTATTACAAATGCTTTCTCAATTTCTTTTACCCAAGTCTGGGCTCTATAGGTCCAGTAGTCCCTTTGAACTCCTAGGACCTACACTTTTAAAGTCCTTAAAAGTAGTAGCTCAGATTACTCGTGAATTACAGGTACATTAGCCTCTTGGTTTCTATTAAATGCAAATAGTTAAAAGATTAACGAACTCTGCGATTGGATTAACTGGACCACCCTCCGTTAGTTAACATTAGCGCTCGATTTCGTTGTCTCCTTCTTCATGTACATTTCACGTTAAGAAAACAACACATCATTATTACTTTATTCTTGTTGATTTGTTATTATTTGTAATACAACAATAACTCATACTCATTACTCAACATATTCCATAAAAAGACTTATATTGATTTATAACTTGTAGTTTAACACTACATTGTTTACATTACTCAGCCTTAGCTGATTACATTACCATCCCGCAATTACTTTCCAAAAATTGGAATTTACAAAAGACTACCCTTTGTTATACAAAAGAGGGTTTTACGTCGCTACTAGATATATAATATTTACATATCTATTCTACTCTAGCTATTGTTAGACTACATCTGTCGTAGGGCATTCTCGAAATCTTTTCTTGGCCGACTCCAATAATAACATCTCTACCGATAGTGTGCTCCAGAATGCTCGCTCGCCTATCTCGATACCCAACTACCTGTTGCTAGAAATCTACGTGAGAACTCCTATGTATATAGGACATCCTCTCCAACTTCCTCTGTTTAGTCTTTAGCTCCTGCTTGAGCTCAAAGACTTCACATTTCAGCTCTCGGACCTTGTCCTTAGCTAGAACTCTATCATCATGCTCCTCTTCCCACATTCCTCCATGCTAGCCTTGTCCCTCACGGGATGACTTGGAGTTCCTCTTTCAATTCCTTAACCTCTTGGCAGTAATGGACATTCCTATCCAATACCGACATAAACAATGCCTTCATCGATTCACCTGTAGACATTTCCTCAGTAGGTGGAACCTAGTCCTTTGTAGGTGGAACCTGGTCAAAGGACATCACGTCCACCTCATCTTCTAGCATGCCATCAAATATAGACATGTAGTCTAAATCGTCCGAGTCTCCAGACTCGATTGTCACCAACTCTGGTTCTCATCGCTACGGATTTGGTAGTATCTCTACCCCATTAAACTGAATCCTCGCTCACTACATGTATATCTCTATACATATCATTTTCTCCTGAGATCTACAATAAAACAATATAGTTTGATTAGTACACGTCAGTAAAATAATACAAATACATAACATAATATAATGCATTTTTATAAGGTTACTTTCCATCTTTTAGTTCTTTATTCTTTTGTAAGGTAATGACTTAAGGTTCTACTTTCCCTTTTAAGTTTTATAACCTAGGCTTTGATACCAACTTGTAGCGCCCCCAAATCCGGGTATCTTCCAACCTGACAGATGGTGTTATACTGTACAACATTCATACATTCATTCAATTGAAAAGTCTCAAAGAACGAACATAACTTCTATATATTCAAAGTAATATTTACATTTCCCAAGTTTTATACCCATTACAAAGGTTCTTTGTCATAATATCAGTTACATTATAACAATAGACCTATAATATTACAAGACAGCTTAGTAATCTGCCTTAGCTTTTCCTTTATCCTTTTTCGTTCCTTCAAGACGTTCAGTCTTAATTGCATTTATATGGTTCAAGCAAGAGTGAGCATAACTAGCTCAGGAAGTATAACAATTTAATAAGAACATGCTTGACACATACAAATCGTATATCTTCGATAACTGAACAATAATTATGAAGTACTATTGATAATTCAAAATAGCACTTCATCTTTTCTTCTAAAATGTTTTACAATAATAACAATATTTAGTAAAACATTCACTCCGGTCAGAGACCTCGAGTATTCATTCTTTATTGGAAAAGGACAACCCGTAAACAAGTCCGTAAGCCCGATATTACTTACGAGCACTTCTAGGTGATCAGCCTATTGTACTCTATATTGATAAACACTACATCCATTAAACGTAGGCACGTTTAAGCATTTGGCAACCTCACGTGCCTGTTGTTTTACCGACAAAACATTTGTTTAACATTTCAGTTCTCTTTTGAAAACCATATCAAGTAGTTGACAAAAGATAGCAACATTTGATAATACATGAATAGATTATCAATACATCAAGTCTAGCCAAAGGAATTGGCTTTAACTTCAACATACTTCAATTCATGCGAAAGAATACATGAACTTCAAAAACTTGTTCAGATTGAACTGAGACAAGAGTTAGAATACTTGCCTTTAGCATCTGCTACGGTATATTAACTTTATGTTCAAGTCGTTCAAGTCTCTACAATACATGATCACATAATGCCTTACATTAGGTCACATATAATCAAGTATGTATATGACTATATCATACCCTTCATTTCAATCTAATTGTGTATTAGATTCAGTTACTATTCGTTCCGGTTTATCATTATCCTTGCTTTTATATTCGACTAGGTTATCTCAATCTTTATACAACATCCTTAAGGTTTAACAAATTTTAAATAATGTTACATTACATTCCTTAAGTTGTGTTTACTTTTAAATTAATTAGCGTTCTTTTCTTTGTACTTAGAAACTTTCATTACTATCCTTGTTCTAAGATCAAGGCCATGCGACGCCAACTTTTATACTTATATCTCATAAGTATGATGCGAGCTTATAGCATCACCGTCTCCGGACTCATGCCATGGGCATGAGTCCTTATTTTAATGAAATGCACATGCATGCCACTCTCCAGAGGATTTTGGTATCGTGACATGATTCATTTACGCCACATATTGAACTATGGTTCACGCTGCGGTGAACTCTTGCAAAGGTGCTTGAAACCTTTCGCTTCATGGCTGTACGACTCATTTTTGTCTAGGGTTGGGCATGGCCGCCAACTGCACCGAAAACAAATTCAGTTTGTGAATTTTGTGAACTTCTCGGATGCATAACTTCTTCGTTATAAGTCCGAATTGGCTCGTTCAAAACTACGGTTCACAAATTACGTAATCTACATGTTCATTCAAGAATTTTATCTATTTGACTTCGTTTGCTAAAAATTCACCTATTGGTTCATTTTTTAACGAAAACGATAAACGTTCGCGAACGTTCAACGCTCTTTTCTTCGTTCTAATTCGGAATCCGCTCATTTTCAAGTTCACAACTCTTAAATGCCAAATATGACTTGTCTCAATTGGAAAACAATGGTTTCGTGATCAAACACAAAATTTGACTTCCATTCCGAGAATTTTACAAATTCGACGTTTATCGTCCAATCGTGCAAATTCCGACAATTCTTCATTCTTATGATTTGTTCAACATTACAAATGAACTTCATTCATCATGTGAACATCTTAACATACTTAATACAATAACATATATTCATTATTGGATTTTGACTTATTCTTCACGAGCTTATAACTTGTCAAATTATAAACTACTTAAGATTTGATTATTCATGACTTATGATAATTAGAGTTTCTTAATCATCATACTTTACATGTTCTTTATATATAACTTTACTTATGATTCATTGGATCATATAAGTCCTTTTTCATCCTTATTACTTCTCTTAATAAACTCATTACCAATTCATATTTTCATACTTAACATTCAAGGTTAACTTATAATAAGTTTATAACTTTTATAAGTTCAAATGACTTATTGCCAACTTATGTGGCTTAAGTTCATGACTTATTCATTCTTCTTGCTTGTTATCATTCATGTTTCTTAATTCCAACTTTTCTTATCCCCCTATCATGGTAGAGATAGAAGATAATAGAGAAGAAGTCTTACTTTTGTGTAGTCTTGGTAAGGTAGCTTGCTTCTTCTTCTTACTTATGGAATGACTTATTGATAGCTTATTCTCTCTAACACTTAAGCACTTTTGAAATGTTGGATTATTTGAACAAGTGTTAAATGGCTTGTAAGCCTCCTATATTTATAGAAATTGCAAAGCTAGGGTAGTTTGGTCATTAAATCATCCCACCTCCTTAAGCCACCTCCTTACTATTCATTACTTGGCTAGCACAACTCTTATCCTACACTTGGCCATTACTTCAAAGTCTTGGTCATTACTCCTAAGTCTTGGTCACCACACTAACTTGGTCACCACATTAACTTAGTCACCACAATAACCATATTAATATGGTTTGCCCCATGGATCATACAACTCATGGATTCTAGTTTGGGCTTACATTAAACCAATCTTTGGGCTTTGCATTAATAAACACTAGTTTGTTCATTCATTAATAGTTGGGTCTCTCCCTTTAATTCACTTGGACTTGTATATAATTGTTAACCAATCTTCCAAGTTCATTAACATTTCTTAATACATATTGTTGATGTATTATTTTCGTATTCTAATTCATATAGAATTTATATACGGTATTTCATCCTTCATACAAACTCGTATAATACTTCGTATTATACTCGTTTTCATTACTCCGTACAACACCAAAGTATCATACATTATTACTTATTCAATACTATTTTGCCTTCCTTAACATTTATAATTTAAGTCCACAAGCGAATTATTACATTTTCCATAACTAGATTTTTATTACATAATCCATCTTACCTTGTTATTCCATCATTACGTATTTCTCGGAAACTCAAAATTCTATCCCGAGCAAATACTGATGAATAGTGTTTTTCGGAAAATTTCTCAGAAAACTTTTATTTTCGTCTTGAAAATTCAAACACTTTAATTCATCCACGTAGCTCAAATACTACGACATTCTAACATCAATAGGTTATACAATGACAACCATCTTTATAACACATAGAATATGATTTTATTATTATTTAATTTAATAAAATCCTTTTACAATAAGATCCAAATTTCTCGGTCGTTACACGGGACACTTTTCGTGTCAGAGTACTATTCACGAGCTACTATTTATGAGTTACTATTCACGAGTTACTATTCACGGTGTACTATTCACCCGTAAAATATATTTCTTTTCGGTCCAAATTATTTTTTTGGGTACAATATTAGTCCATGAGGAGATGTGCTAATTTTTCAGACCGTTGGTTGAAGATATAATAGTAAATCAATATGGACCGCTGGTGGATAGTTATAATAGTAAATCAATATGGATCGCTGGTTTAAAGTTTTAATAGTAAATCAGTATGGACCGTTACTTTAAGTTTTAATAGTAAACCAATATGGACCGTCCGTTTAAAAGTAAATCAATCTGGACCATTCATGAATTAGTTACTATGCAGTCCATTCTTCTATAAATAGAAGCTCATTCCTTCATTATTTCTTACGAATTCACTGAAACTCTAGAGAGAGAAATTATAGAGAAACTATAGAAAAGTATTCTGCTACTTCCCTACTCTTATATTCAGTTTCTTTTACGGTAAGGGGTATTATTTCTTGGTGAAATTCTTCTGTTATTTCATTCTTATTCTGTTGGAATATCCTGTTTGTGCATTTTACGCCGGACCTGGTTCCATTCTTTATTATTCTGTTGGAATATCCCGTCATGCATGCGTTTTCTTACGGACTGGTTCCGATCTTTATTATTCATTGGAATATCTTGTGCATGCGTTTCTGTTGGACTGGTTCCGTTATTTATTATTTTGTTGGAATAACCTGCTTGTGCGGTCAATCGCATGCCTGGTGATTTCTTTTGTTATTTCATTCTTTATTATACTTAGTTGGTTAAAACTTTGACTTCTATACTCTATGAAATTAGTGGAATATCCTTGATATTTGCGCTTCATCCAGTATCTTTTCATGGAAATATTCTTCTGAACATTCTTGAATTTTACTCCACAAAGTAGCATCATGTTGACAATTTGGACATTATTGAGTTCAGGATAAATTAACTTATAAATCTTTAAAACTTATTCTTGAACTTGTTTTATTGAATTAGTATCTCATTGTCATGATGAGTTATGTTGGTTATTATGTGAAAACGTGAAAGTTCTTAGAAAACATAAAGGGTTGAAAATTAGATTTTGGTAAAAATAGAGTATGAAATTCAATTGACCATATCTCCTATTATATTTTGAATTTTTGAATGTGGTCAAGTTCTAGAGTTAGATCTATGAGTTTTCTAACTTATCCAAGTGGAATCACTAGAAAAGGTGTTGTAGATTTTCGTGTGGACTGATTTTAGTAAAGGAGTCAAAAACTGAAAAGTGCCAAAAAGCTACTGCCAAAAAATTTAAAAGGGCATTTTCGGCCACTTAAATTGTGAGAAAAATTCCGGCCTTTTGGAACATGAAAATATATGGTATAAAGTTCCCACTGTCCAAAAATGAGCTCATTCCGACTTAAATTGAGCAAGTTATGACTATTTCAATATTTAGGTTTTTTAAATAACGCTAACGCTTAGGAGTTCTATAACTCAGATGACCATGAAATTTAAACTGGAATCTCACGTTAACATGTGTAAGATCCTGCCAAGATTTGGGAATTTTGAAGTTAACCTTGAGGTAGCTAATTTCTTAAGGAATTAATTAGAAATTGATTTTGAAAAAATAGTAAATGAATTTTAAAAATTCGAGAAAAATATATGTTCAATATGGGACTATATTTCGCTTAATCGAAAAAAAAAATAATTTTGGGGTGATTTGGTATTTTTCATGAAAATGATTTAGTTCTGAACATATGAATTAAATATGTTATGTGAAGTTGAAAAATTGGTAAATAAGATTTTATGGCTTGAAAATCCTATATAAGGTATATGCTGATTTTTGATGAGTAATTTGATTATTGGTAATGAAATCTTATGAGTATGGCATTTTGAATGATTAAATGCATTATTTGGAAAAGTGTAAATTATTAAATTAAATTGTTTATAAGTTTAAGGAGTGATTAAAATATTGTTATAATATTAACAATATTAGATTATGATTTTATTAAGTGATTGATAATGTTTGGATAAATTTAAAGTCTTTAATATTTATTCTTGATTTAGTTTGACTAATGCTTATAATATTGTCATCATCCTCATGCTTATATTATGTTGAAAGTCATCTCGTGTCACAGAAGTGCATAGATGGACTTGGTATGATTATGACCGAGGATTATTCGGTATAATCATAACCGTATTATTACAAATAATGTGGAAAAAGTCCTCATTGGCGCGTATTGCATTGATGGGATGCTTTTTGATATGATTATGGCTATGGATTCTCTTTGGTAGTAGTCAAAGATGAATTGTTTTATGGCATGATCGGGACCAGTTGATGAAAATATGATTATCTTTGGTAGTAGTGCATGGATAATTCATGGTCGTGATACTAAAGAATATCCTTGGCACATGAGTGCATGGATGATTTGATGATGTGGATTAATTATTGAATTTGAGTCTCGATAATGAAATATTAATTCATGGATGTGATAATAATGAATATCTTTGGTAGTCATGGTGCAAAGATGATTTAATGATTACTGACGAGAATTTTGATTTGGTATAACCATGATTTTTGATGTTTCGGTGAAGACGGTGATGAAAATTATCTTCGTCCGTAATGCGAAGAGGAATTTAGAATCACAATTGTGATTATGAGTTATTCACATGATCATGGACGAGAATTGTTGATTGATGTTACAGGGATAAAACATTATTGGTGGACTTTTAACATAGAGAAGATAATAGACCTTATGGTCTATTTAACTCTTCTAATGGATTGCTCGTTCCGCTGCAACTATAGTTGAAAACTTTTATCATCTACCATACGTTCTAAATCTCTGATTTATTAATGATGAAGGCTATTGATAATGTAAATTAGCTTTAGTCATGATATTCTTTACTGGGCTAGTTGTGCTCACCCTTTCTGCTTTAAAATTCCTTTCAGGTAATAAGAGTGTTTAAGATTCGAGTTGGGATAACAGGGAATAGAAGCAGTGGTCTCTAGTCATGGAGGTTCTCCTAAACAAAGTATAGAAAAGTGTGTTGTATTCTATACATCATTTAGTAGTTATATTTGGTGAATCATATAGGGTGGGCGAACCCAACTTTGAAGGGTATTTTGCCACTATCATACAAGATGTCTAATGACATACAACCTCGTGTTCTCATAAGACATGGTTATGCACATCCTCTTCTTTGAATATATCTCTGAGCACTACAGTATGATCTTGGAGTTTATTTGAAACAAAATTTTCACTTGGAGACAACGGAGATATTTATATGTCAAGAGAAGACTCACCATTGGAAAGAAGATGATAGTAATCTTCTTATTTTTCTTTGGGGACTTTTGGGTCAACCAAGGATAATTTCGTGGACATATGATATCTATCATAACCTGCACGCATGGCCTCCCATATCTGAAGGTTTCTTGAGCACTTCTCAAAGATTTTAATTTCTAAAACATTTTTAACTATACTTTTATGTAAAGTATCATTGTAAGGTTGTGGTCGAGGTACCATGAGAGTTACATACATTTGTATTAAAACTCATAGTTAACTGTGGTCGTATTCTATACGAAAGCTCAACAGTTGTATAAATGAAGTTGTATTTGAATTTTATACCATGTATCTGGCGACTCAGAATGGGTGATGTATACCTAATTTTGGGGGCGTCACAGGTCACGAGACCGTAAACTCTTCTCTAGGTTTACTAGTGCTTCAACTCAATCCTTCACACTGCAAACCAGAGTGTTTATCAATCACAAAGACTGAAAACACCCTCCACACGTACACTAAGTGGCCAGCCTATTGTACCACTACGTTGGGCCGCGACGTAGTGTTTTTTAACGACTATATGCATTATGCTCGGAACCATTGTCTCCGAAAACATGTCCCCTTATAGGGTTGTTCACCTCAGCTTTTCAACATCTGAATCCGCACCAAAACAATTTGGTTTGGCAAAACTTTTCAATAAACATTTGAATTTCATGAACATCTTTCAATAATCATCTAGCTGAATCAAATAGCATAGACTTCTACAACAATTCGAACATGAATCGAAATATACATATACACTCACACACACACACACACACACACATATATATATATATATTCTCATATCTTAAAGAAACCTCAAAAATCCTTTTATGGCGTCATGATTATGATGTTGTCATACTACATCTCACCATAATGGGCTGACAATCATAAGATCACATCCAACACCAGGTTCCATTCCATTGATGACTCCATCATTTATCATATCACCCGACACATATAATTAAAATATATTTTGAAAATTAAAAAAATCATTTTTTTCTCTAGCCGAAACAAACAACAGAGATACGC
Organism: Panax quinquefolius; assembly: GCA_020205615.1. Lineage (NCBI taxonomy): Eukaryota > Viridiplantae > Streptophyta > Magnoliopsida > Apiales > Araliaceae > Panax > Panax quinquefolius. The sequence continues at coordinate 21,711,651 of CM035165.1, forward strand.
GAATAATAACACTATTTTAAAAATTCTTTGGTTCACTAGTGTGATCCAATATTTTTCAAAAATTAAAAGTACAACCATCGGCACGAAGTCAATAAATTTTGAAAATCTAGCAAAGCTTGAAGATTTGGAAAAACCTATGTCTCCACTTTCTATACCGATCCATTGCTTAATAATTCTATCTATTCCCATAATCCTCAATTCTTCATTCATAACTTATCTATACCCCAGTATAGTTCATCAAACTTACTACACATTAGAAGTTCAGGAACTTGCCATAATAATATGAGTTTTAGGAACTTATCCTAGTCAGACCATATGCGTCTATTCGCTGAGGGGTTCAAAACATACCATATTATTATGAGTCATGAACATACCATATGCATTAGTTTTAAGAACCACACCTAATCCTAATATTATCTAACTAATCTTAATAGTTTCTAACTATCAAACATATACATGAGAAAAGAATCACCTTTTCGTCACATATACATTGATAGCGCGACACCAACATTCCAATGATTATCAATATGATAAACTGAGTGTAAGCACAAAACCCTCGCCCATACAAAGATTTGTACAATCTAGCCATCACATGAGTCCTCAATTGAAATCCCTCCTAACTCTATCTTGCTTATAACTTGCTCTTTGCTCAATACGAATTCCTCGTATCACATCATCTATAACTCTTCGCGAGTTTATCTCGTACTATATCATAGTACATTATCTTCATAGAATCAAGCTATAATTATTCAAATATTACAGACCATCCTTCTTCTATAACTTAAACAGATCACGTTATGATCTTATTCTATAATCATCTCCCTTAAAATTCTTTTCTTAACTCGTGATCGTTTTGTTTTACGATCCCCTTTCTTTCCTTTCATTTACGACATTATTCGTTATCTTGGCTATTGGAGTTAGGCAACTCCTGTTTCTTATCTATATATCTCTTCAAGATTCTTCTTTGAATCTTCTTGTTTATATAATAAAAAACCTGCTTTAAGAATTTATAACTTCATTTATATTGCTTAACATTTCATTCGAGTTCCACATTTTCATCATACGTATCCATTTTCTATACTTGGTACACATCGAGTCTCTAATAGTTTCAATATAGTACGCTGAGTGGTTTCCCACAAACAACTTACAAACTAGGTTCTGAGTTGCTAGTTCGTATATACCTCCGCTCTATGAAGGAATCGTTTAGCCCAGATACCAAACATCAACTATTAAAGAGTACAATTATACCATACTTAAATATAACTTTTTATTCTTAACTTTCTTTATCATTCTCTTCTTATAGACATTGTCTATTTATTATCACCTTACATGAGTTGGGTAATCCCACATTCATATTCTTTATAACTCTGCGAGATTCTTCTTTGAATCCTCTCACGCATGTTTTAATCTCTCCTTTATAAATTTGTTAAATTATTTCTTCTTGTTCAAACTCTATTTTAGCTTACTCTTTTATTATCTTCACCTTCCTTCTCTAAGGTTATAGCCTACGGTAATCCTACCTAAGGTTTATAACCTACAACTTTGATACCAACTGTAACGCCCCCAAAATTTAAATAATTTAATTCTCGACTTCGGTCGTTAACAATACATTCAACCTCTAATTTTACATCATTAAATAATAATATAACCATTGAAATTTGCGGAATAATTAAAATTTCTATTACAAACTATCTTCGTTCCCAAAACCTTCAACCTTTACATCTAAATATCTCAGAATCATTTTAATACTACAAGAGTTTACATCGCAAAACGATATTACAATTCAACATTAATACATTATTCGGAACCTTAAACATGGTTCAAATAATAATAACACAACCAAAGTATATAAATCTTCAAGTATCACATCTGATTCATGTCTTTCAAGTAACACATAAATTTACTTTGAATCTTGAACCTGCAAAAGTGGTTATTTGCAAGGTTGAGCTCGACGGCCCAGCAAAATCTAACAGTTTTCATGCATCACATAACACATAATAATATGCTCAACATATAACATACATGCTGCAGTTCATATAACAAGTATAAAGATTGAGTTCCTTACTCAATCAGCATGCTTTAATCAATCCACGTAGTCATAAATTGACTTTAACATTTCATACTTTCAACATATATATAACACATCATGCTCTTTGCAATAAAGATTTAAAACAGTTAATCATTATGTTCACATAGCAAATAGGAACTGAAAGACTTGTCTTGATCGTTATTTACCAATAACAGTTTAACAACTTACAGAAATCTACACTTCACGTGCCCTACACAATTATATAATCATTCATATTAACTATTATTCACATAGCAACACATAGTAGCTGTAATGTAAACTTTACTCTACATCTCATAACCCTTCCTATTATATATATGCATTGCACTAACATCCATTTTCCAACATAACACTCAATTCTAGTTAAACTTGTTATTTCATTACAAGTCTTATGCTACTATATATATTTCAGAAACTCCAAGTGTTGGCTTCACAACACTTATCTAACATTCAATGTGTACACCAAGTTCTAACATAACACGTTCATAACTTATGATTCTTTTTACAACTTTGAATTTATCAATGACATATCATGGTTCTGTTTTAACCTTCTTACTACATGTTTGACACATTAACATAACCTTAGACCAAGTGGTAATGCTACTCCAAATCTACAAAGAAGATTTGAAGTCTCTCGCCTCGATTCGATTAGAATGGCAATAATTGCAATAAATAAAAGACACCTGCGCTTTGTGTAGCTGCACAAATTTTAGCCTTAGCACAGCTAGCAAGATTCTTATTTGATCTTGTGATGAAACCGAAAGGATGTGAACAAGAGTTGTAATTTTAGCCCAACAAACACGAATTTCACCCACAAAACAGTAATATTAACACTTACAATTGATATAGAACTATTACAAACATGTTTCCTCACATATTCATCAATATAGAACAATTTATCAACCATTTTAACTAATTTAATTTCTTAAATTTCATTTTTTCATATGAAAACTCCATTTTTGAGTACCTTTACAAAATTCATCACTGTGATTTCAATTCTTCACCAAATCACTTCGTTCAAACTACGTTTTCTTCGTTTCTTAATAAACTAACATAAACAAGACTCAATTTACAGTTTATCATGCTAATTGACCACTACAATTGGTACTTTCATAAGCTATAAGCAAAATATTCATTGTAATGTTTTTCTTCCTGTTTTTGAACGAAACTAGCATACAATTCATGTCTAACTACAAACTCTAACATCATAACTATATACAATCACCATAACAGGTTTTATAACAACAATTTTTAGAAAAACTGTAATTCACAGAATATAAACAAATTTTTTTGTCGTACACTCATATATATATATATATATAATACTAAAGTTATGTAAAAATACTTTGTTTGGTAAAATCCTTAAAATATTAAGGACTTAATATTTTAAGCCTTGTTTGACAACCAACTAAATTAAACTCCATTAATTTATTTTAATAAACAATTTAGTTTATAATTTATAATCACATATTATTTATTTGGATTTCCATATCCAATAATAATCAAATAAATTAATTACACATACTATATTTAAAATAAATATTCTACTTAAACAAATATCACAAAACAGGTATACATCACCCATCTTGAGCCGCTAAATACATGGTACATAAATCAAATACAAACTTTTTTTATACAATACGACAACATCGTAGCTTAGAGTTTTTACACGAATATTGTCTCATAGACAGTATTCAACTCAAATGGAGTCCTCATTACATTTTTTGTCACACTATTCTATAGAATAGTGAGGACTACTAAAACAACCATCTGGACCGTCAATCCGTTCCCCGACTCGTTCCAGCTATATTCTCATTTCTTGAAGAGAACAGTGAAAAAAAGGGTGAGCTAAACTAGCCCAGTAAGAAATATTATGACTAAGATAATGTAGAATAAATTATCCTTAGCCTTCAACAGTCTAACAACTGATAGAATATAATAGACAACAAGTTTTAGATCAACAACTGCAGAGGAATAAACAATCTATTAGAAGAGTTAAGTAAAGCATAAAATCTACTATCTTCTATGATTTAAAAAGTTTTTCATCAACTTTATCGTTGAGACTCAGCTTAATAAATAAAATCGAATCATCCCTGCACCATGGCCAAGGATATTCATGTAATCATCAATGGTCATGATTATATAGAATAATCCTCGGTCATAATCATACCAACAATTTGTCCATCAATGAACTACATGCCAATGAGGACTTTTACCACATCATTCGTTACATTACGGTCATGATTATACCGATAATCCATGGTCATAATCATACCAAGTCCATCTATGCACGTAGGCCAAAGATGACTTTCATCACAATATAAGCATGAGGATGATGACAATGACATAATAATTCAATAAAATAAGTTCAAAGATAAATTTTAAAGATTTATAATTTAATTTATCCAGAAATCAATAATGTCCAAATTGTCAACATGATACTGCTTTGTGGAGTAAAATTCAAGAATAATATTCATGTACCAAAAATAATTTGGGCAGAAAAAAAATATATTTTTCGGGTGAATAGTACTCCGTGAATAGTACTTCAGGAATAGTACCCCGTGAATAGTACCCACACACGAAAAGTGTCCCGAATACCCGAGTTAATGATACTAGAGTGAATAGTAATCTGGTGAATAGTAACTTGTGAATAGTACTTCGGCACAAAAAGTGCCCCGAATACCCGAGTGAATAATACTAGAGTGAATAGTAACCCATGAATAGTAACTCGTAATCGAAAAATACCAATGAAAATGATATTCCATGACGAGTACAAAAGAAATGATATCTTATACGAGTATAATAGAATATACAAAACTGCAAATGGATTTTAAATCGCCATGCAATAATCCACGAGATGATCATTTCCATAATTTAATAAGGAATGAATACGAAGGATCATTCACCATGCATGCAGTAATTCACATAAGCAAAGTTATTTCAACATAATAATAAAGAATGGAACCAGTCATGCAGAACTCTGCATGCATGTGACGGGATATCCAATGTAATAATAAAGAATGGAACCAAGTCATGCGTAATCCGCATGATGCAGGATATTCCAAATGAATAATAAAAGAATGGAATAACAACATAATTCACCGTGCATGCGATAGATCAAGCATGCATAAAAGTTATTCCAATGTAATAATAAAGAATGGAATAATGGAAGAATTTCACCATGTATGCGGTGATTGATGATAAAAGTTATTCCAACATAATAATAAAGAATGGAATAACAACCCTTACAGTATTGAAAGAAAATAACTCTCTTCATGAATACGAAAGAATAATACCCCTTACCTTAGAAGAAATTGGATACTGGAATAGTGAGGTAGCAAACTTTTCTTCTTCTTTCTCTCTATAATTTCTCTCTATAATAATTTCTCTGTAGCTTTAGTGAATTGGTGTAAAATGAAGGAAGAATGAGCTTCTATTTATAGGAAAATATAGTTTCGATAATTGCACGTTTTGGGCTCGAAATATTACAGTATAATACCTTCCTCTTTTTCTTAATTTTTAATTTAGTCCTACAAGTATTATTAAACTTGCACCACCTCCCCTAATACTAAATAATGTGAATCAATAGTTCTAGACATATAAAAAATACGAATTACAGTATAGTACCTCCATCTATACCTCCATTTTTAACTTAGTCATGCAAGTATTATCAATCTTGCATCACCACCCCTAATAGTACAAGAATGTGAATCAATAGTACACACATGTGAATAAATAGTTATAATCACGTGAATTAATAGCAATTAATTACTCATTTATCCAATTAATTGCCCGATTGGTCAGTATAACTTCCAGACATCAATTAATATCGAAATAAATGTCGATTTCCACTAACACTAATAATTCCAACACAATGGAACTATCAATTTCATCTTTAATCAACACGAACTTATTCATCATTAATATTATAACTCACAATATTTAACAACCAGGTCGTTCCCAGGAAAGAGGGGGCTTTCCGATAAGGATTTCTCCTTATTGGCGTGCAATTAGGTTACCAAACCTCTCCTTGACAGAACTTCTAGACATTGTCTATATTGCAATTAATAATATGAATAACTTTGTCGTCTCAATTATTGATTTAATAATATAACATATTATGCAGATGATACTGTGACAATAATTAAATCAATAATATGAGAGATATGATGCAACAATTCTGATGAGCAATAATTGAGTATAACCTCGAGTGACTTCTCACGTAAGCATCAATAATCAATATCGTGTGCTACTATGCAACCATATACATCGTACTTTTTACTACCGGGTAGTTCAACAGTTTTAACGGTAACACTTTCGCCGTTATTTTTATAAAAAGATAATTATGTCGTTTTCTAACTACGACAATACTTCCATTGTGGGGTCCACCCATGATTGTTCCGTCGTACGGATATTCCCCGACAAAAAGAATAATCCCCGACCAAACGAATATTTTATAACAACTTGCATACTTTGCAAAATTTTCACATATCACCCTTAAATTTAACCTTTTATCAATTTAACCATTTACGAAATAAAATAATAATTATAAGAAAATTGAATACTTTTATTTCATAAAATTCGGGGTCTTACATATACTGCTTCATAGTATAACTCAATGCTGTTGTTTCTTAACAGATCACTACTTCCCCATGTTCATACTATCTTCTCAGTGAGGGGTGACTTCATGCATGTACTATTGATTCACATGCATGTACTATTAGGGGAGGTGGTGCAAGATTGATAATACTTGCATGACTAAATTAAAAATGGAGGTATAGATGAAGGTACTATACTATAAATATTTTTTCCACATGTATAGAACTATTGATTCACATGAATGTACTATTGATTCACATGATATACTATTAGGGGAGGTGGTGCAAGTTTGATAATACTTGCAGGACAAAATTAAAAATGAAGGAAAAGATGAATGTATTATACTGTAATATTTCGAGCCCCAAAACGTGCAATTATCGAAACTATATTTTCCTATAAATAGAAGCTCATTCTTCTTTCATTCTCACCAATTCACTAAGACTCACAAGAGCAATTATAGAGAAAGAAACTATAGAGAGAAAGAAGAAGAGAAGTCTGTTACCTCACTATTCCAGTATCTAGTCTTCTTCTGAGGTAAGGGATTTTTTTTAGTATTCATAAAGAATAATATTTTCTTCCATACTCTGTAGTATGTGAGTAATATAATTTCGTCTCGTACTCCTGATTATACCCTCATTTTGTTAAATTATTGCTTCTATACTCCGTGAAATTAGTAGAATATCCTTGAAATTTTCGCTTCATCTAGTATCGTTTCACAAGGATATTTTCTGCACATTCTTGATAAATTTTAAGTTTTTCATGCCGGAGTACTATCCATGAGTAGTATTCATTTTTATGGTACTATTAACAAAGTACTATTCACGGGGTACTATTCATAAAGTACTATTTATGAGGTACTATTCCCGAAGTACTATTCACGGGGTACTATTCATTTGGGTACTATTCACCCGAGGAATTATTCATGACAAAAATTGATTTCTTTGTTGTCCAAATCATTTATGATACAATATTATTCTTGAATTTTACTCCACAAAGCAGTATCATGTTGACAATTTGGACATTATTGAATTATGGATAAATTAAATTATAAACCATTAAGAATTTATCATTTGCTTTCTTTTAATTGAATTCTTATATCATTGTCATCATCCTCATGCTTATTTTGAGATGAAAGTCATCTTTGGCTTATGTGCATAGATGAACTGTTGATTGGTATGATTATGACCAGGGATCATTCAGTATAATCATGACCCGTAATGTTACAAATGATGTGGTAAAAGTCTCTATTGGCCTGTAGTGCATTGATGGACAGTTGTTGGTATGATTATAACCAGGGATTATTCGGTATAATCATAACCATTGATGATTACATGAATATCCTTAGCCCGTAGTGCAGGGATGATTTGATGAGGTGGTTTATTTATTAAGCTGAGTCTCAGCGATAAAGTTGATGAAACACTTTTTAAATCATGTAAGATAGTAGATATCATGCTTCTACTTGACTCTTCTAATGGATCGCTTGTTCACCGCAGATTAAACTTGATGTTTATTGTATTTTATCGGTTTAACATTTGTTGAAGGCTAACGATAATTTATTCTGCATTATCTTAGTCATAATATTTCTTACTGGGCTAGTTGAGCTCACCCTTTTGCTTTCATTGTTCTCTTCAACAAATGAGAACGTAGCTGGGACTAGTCGAGGAACAGAGTGACGGTCCGAGATGGTGGCTATAGTAGTCCTCACTATTTTATGAAATAGTGTGATAATAAATGTAATGAGGACTTCATTTGACTTTGAATACTGTCTATGAGACAATATTCGTGTAAAAACTCTAAGCTACACTTTTGTTGTAATGTATAAAAGAAGTTTGTATTTGATTTATGTACCATATATTTTGCGACTCAGAATGGGTGATGTATACCTATTTTAGGGGCGTCACATTTAGTTATGATATTCTTTACTAGGCTAGTTGTGCTCACCCTTTTGCTTCACAATTCCTTTTAGGTAGTAAGAGTGTAGCTAGGTCGAGCGAGGGTAACAAGGGAATAGAACAATGGTCTATAGCTGTTGAGGTTTCCCCTAAAATAGTATGGAAATAATTTTATTGAGAATTTTAGATAAGTGTGTCGTATTTTATACGTTATTTTAACCGTTGATTTTGGTGAACCGAATAGGGTGAGGTGAACCCAACTTTGGAAGGGTGTTTTGCCACTATCATACAAGATGTCTAATGACAAACGACTTCGTGTTATCATAAGACAGGGTTGTGCACATGCACTTGTTGATTATATCTATGAGCACTACCTATATAATCTTGAAGTTTGGTTGAAATATAATTCTCAATTGGAGATAATTATATGTTAAGAGAAGACTCACCATTGGAAAGAACATGACAGTAATCTTCTCGTTTTTCTTTGGGGTCTATTGGGTCTACCAAGGATAATTCTCGAGTCATATGATATCTATCATAACTTAGATGTATGGCCTCCCATGTACGAAGGTTTCCTTGAGCATTTTCCAAAGATTTTAATTTCTAAAACAGTTATTGATTGTACTTTTATGTAAAGTACCATTGTAAGGTGTTGTGGTCGAGGCACCATGAGAGTTACATATATTTGTATTAAAACTCACAGCTTATGTGTTGTTGTACTCTACATGACAGTTCAACAGTTGTATAAATGAGGTTTGTACTTGATTTCTGTAGTGTGATATCTGGCGACTCAGAATGGGTCATGTGGACCTATTTTGGGGGCGTCACACAACAAGTTTTAGATCAACAACTGCTAGATCAACAACTGCAGCGGAATAGCAATCCATTAGAAGAGTCAAGTAGAGCATGATATCTACTATCTTCTATGATTTAAAAGTTTATCATCAATTTTATCGTTGAGACTCTACTTAATAAATAATCCACATCACTAAATTATCCATGCACTACGGGCCAAGGATATTCATGTTTTCACCAATGGTCATGAACATGCCAAACAACAATTCATCTTTGCACACTTTGCCGAAGAGAACGCATGGTCATGATTATACTAACATCTGTCCATCAATGCACTACGGGTCAATGAGAACTTTTACCACATTATTTGTAACATTAAAGGTGTAAGACCCCAACTTTTATGAATAAAGATTAATTTTCTCGAAATATATTTTTGAATATTATGGTGTGGATTTGATATAATGTTATAGTTGTGGGTAATATTTATAAATTTTGCAAAGTAAGCAAGTGGTTATATAATATTCGATTGGTGGGGAATATTTGTTTTAACGGGGAATATTCAGACGACAACACAATCATTAAGTGGACCCATATAATCTAAGTATTGTCGTAGTTAGAAAACTACATAATTATCTTTTATAAAAATAACTAGTGAAAGTTTTACCGTTAAACCGTTGAACTACCCTGTGGTAAAAGAAGAGTAATATGCGTGGTTGCATAAGTAGCAATACCGGTATTGATTATTGATGCTTACGTGAGAAGTCACCCGGTTATACTCAATTATTGCTACGAAGAATTCTTTGATAATCTCTCATATTATTGATTCAATTATTGTCACAGTATCATCTGCATAATATTTATTATTATTAAATCAATAATTGAGACGACAAAGTTATTCATATTATTATTCACAATATTGACAATGTCTAGACAGTTCTATCAAGGAGAGGTTTGGCACCTTATTCCGCGTCAATAGGGAGAAATCCTTATCGAAAAGCCCCTTCTTTCCTAGGAATGATCTAATTGTTAAATATTGTGAGTTATAATATTAATAATGATTAAGTTCGTGTTGATTAAAGATGAATTTAATAGTTCCATTATGTTGGGATTATTAGTGTTAGTGAAATCGACATTTATTTCGATAATAATTGATGTCTGGAGGTTATATTGACCAATCGGGTAATTAATCGGATAAATGAGCAATTAATTGTTATTAATTCACATGCTTATAACTATTTGCTCACATGTGTGTACTATTGATTCACATGCATGTACTATTAGGGGAGGTGGTGCAAGATTAATATTACTTGCATGACTAAATTTAAAATAGAGGTATAGATGAAGGTACTATACTATAATTATTTTTTCACATGTATAGAACTATTGATTCACATGAATGTACTATTGATTCACATGATGTACTTGTTAGGTTTGTAATATTCATAACGCAATCAAATTGCATAAAAAGTGCGGAAGCGTGGTAAAATCAGAGTTTAAAAAATTTACAAACCATATACCCGGATCATCCTTTATGCACAATTATTAATTAAACGAAAAGATAAAGAATAAATCATACCCTTGAAGATCGAGCTTCCTCAGGTACAAGTTCACCTCCAAATCCTTTCGCGTTCAATCTTGAATCCACCGGGTTTGGTTCATTCCTTTGATCAACGTTAGCCACCCATGTGTTTGGCCTCTAGAGGTGATCCACCAAGGAAGAATAAAATTCAAGAAGATGGGTTGGTTGGCTAAACCCTAGTTTTTCTATCTCTATAGAAAAGGTGTACTCCCAACAACTTGGAATTATTACGTATGTTGAAAAATCAACAACCCATACCACCCATAATAAGACTCCTCTTATTTATAGATGTGGGCAACCCACCTTAACAATTAAGGAATTGGGTTTTAATTAATTAATTCTTTTAATTAATTAAGCTCCCTAATCTTATTAGGGATAATTAATTAAACTCTTTTAATTAATTTTCCTTCCTAATCCAATTAGGAATAAATGAGAGTACTTATATTAAATTAATTCCTAAACTCTTTTAGAAATTAAAATAATAATAATTGTAATAATATTAATAAGACTCTCTCTTATTAATTTATATTTAATATTTCTAAAATATTAAATAATAAATATTAAGCTATTTAATTTATTCTATCACCATAGATTAAATTAAATATACATAACATATTATTACGATTATGCCATTAACTTCTTAAATAATTATTCTTCCTTTTATGGTGTGACCCTTTAGGTTCTCCATATTAAACCGGTTGTGAATAAATCAATTAGAACAATTCTAATCTTATTTAAATAAATAAATTAAACAATTAATTTATTTAAATAAATAATATTTATTCTACAATAGGGATAAGCCTCCAATGATCAACGACTTTCCAGATAATATAGATTTCAACATTAATCATAAAAGAACCTTTGAGTAAATAGTTATCGTACAATTCAATCCTTCCACCATACAATGTCCCAATTAAATATAAGACATGGAATTACTGTCAAGTCTTATTTTATTTAATTATATGTATTTCGATTCTTAAATGCACACTCCAAATAATGCAAATTAGAAACTCCTTTCTAATTTCATTCGCCGCCGCCAAGGACTCTTTGGGTTGTCATTTATCGAATCACATAGGACATTCTCTTCTTTTATTAGAAGTGGTAGATTCTTTATTGATCATACATTATCTCCATTTACAACTTATTATACCCAAGCATACCCTTTGATATACCCTAAGGGTCTTAAGGAATAAGTCAAAGTATAACTCATCATACACAAGATACTATGATGATCTCAAGTCCAAGGATTACTCAGACTACTATCACTACAGAATTCCTATTCGACAGCAAATAAAACTCCATTAGGTATTCCTTAGCGAGCCACGCGTTCAAAGTGAACTTATTCTCTAATAAGCACCTACATACTTGCTTTAGTGTCTCCACACAAATGATCATGAGATCAATCATCCTCATCCAATGAGCAAGCAATATATGTACCAATCTATCCGGATTCACTAATCCCCAATTTAGTAATCCAATGATTGGGAACTATTTTAGTTTTAAGCTTTCTAAGAATTTAGATCTCATTAGAATGATCATCATCATTATTCTAAAAGCATTGCTTAAAACTATGGGTTTATCACATATTATAAAACAAAGATCATGTAGATAATTAAAAGCCTTTAATAAATTAATACTTTTTATTAATAAATGAATAAGATTGTTACAAAGTATATGCTTTATCATCAAACATGATTGGCTTGTATGCATACTACTTTCAATCTCCCACTTGCACTAAAAGCCAATCGTCATGGTAACTCATACTCTTCTTCTCAAAGTGACGATTATCCGCCATTGGATAAGCTTTAGTTAATGGATATGTAATGTTGTTTATGAGAGTCCACTATCTCTATAGTGATTTCCCATCTTTCAATGATTCTTATAATCAAATGAAAGTGCCACAACACATGTTTAGATCTAAGATGAGACTTAGGAACTATTCCTAGTTCTGTAATGAACTTTTAATCCAAACAATAAACTTGCAGCTTCATTTATAGCTATATACTTTGTCTTTATTACTAAACCAGCAACTCTTTGCTGTTTGGAACCTTTCCAATTCATCGCACTAATTTATTCAAGGTAACACTTTACCTTAAAGTGGATTTTCATCGTCTTGAGTGCGTCGAAAAACTTGAGTCTGTAAAGCCCTCTAGTTTTAATTAAGACCCACCATGTTTGCTCACATCCTTAGTGTCGGTTAAGAACTTTAAGATGTTTTTCACCGTCTTATGTTGATCTTCTCCGCAATACGACCGATCAACATCGTGTCTCGTATATTTCATTGCATACATGATTGTCACTCATGCGATCTCTCTTCTTTGGAGTCTATGGGGACTATTAGAGAGATACACTCCACGGCTCATCAACATGAGACATCTCTTGAGTTTGCCATGCTAAACGACTTTAGCATCAAATGAATATCGTTCCTCGGGTCAAGTCGAGCATCTTTTAAATCTATCTCAGATAGATTTGCATCCCCAATAATGATACTCTTCCCAAATCATTCATGGAGGATTGTTTAGACAACTTTATCTTTTCTCGATTGTAGCATTGGTATGTCATTCCTTATCCGTAGTATATCAACATATAATACTAGAAATTTCACGACGCGCCCCATCGAACCTTTTTGTACACACTAGAACTCTTACCTCATCAGATGTAACTCGGATCATCATCTTCTATGATGCGTACCTCATCATCATCATCCATGATGAATCCATACCTCCTAGATATCTTCTGACTATTCCGGACTTACGATTCGATTGTGGTACAATAGGTCTATCTACAGGTTCCTCTTATTTGACTTATAGTGTTTTGTGGTTCTTGAACTTTTCAAGATCTATTATCCTCCCACTAGCCCTTCAATGATAAACACCTTTATCTTAGAAGGTAGTGTGTTTCGTGAACAAACACCTTTTGCTAAGTGGGATTATAGAACATATACCCTAAACTTACTTTAGGATGTCCCACAAATCTGTACTTGTCAAATCTTATCCCAAGCTTATCTTTTGAAACCTTTTCATATAAGTTGGACAACCCCTTATCTTAACATACTTAAGATTAGGAATCCTCCCTATCCATAACTTTTATGGAGTCTCTTAAATGGATTTTGAGGTTACCTTTTCAGTAGATATATGTACCATTTCTAGGACATAATCCTGAAGGATCTCGAATGTTGGTAAATCATTATGGACCGCACTCATGTCCAATAAGATACGATTTTTCCTTTCGGATACATAAATCATTTATTACATATCGAGGCGCCCATTATGAGAAAACCATTTGAGATGATCAAGAAACTTATTGCACAAGTATTTATTCCTTGATCTAATCAAAGAATCTTAATACTTTGCCAATTTGTTTCACTTCTGAATTCTTTGAACCTTTCAAATAATTCATACTTGTATTTCAGCAAATACACACATTCAACTCTTTGAATGATCATCTCCTTTTCTTATACTAGTTTGTTCAATATGCAAAATTATTTTCACGTAAGTCAAGTATATAAAATCCATTAAGTAATATTCCAGTTCTATACAAAACATTATTATTATAAATAGAACAACAATTGTTCTTAATTATAATACCAAAGATTTCATTGTCCAACAATAAAATGGAAATAATATTTTAACAAGAACCGAATACAATAACAACTTATTGACTTAATAGATTTGCTTCGTAGAGCATTGCTAAACTATAAGTTCCTATGGCTAATCGACAACCTTTGCTTCATTTTCCACTCATAGGATTACTTATATTTGTTTAGCTTTCTACTGCTTGGTCCCTTCATAAATCTACATTTATGATAACCAAAGTCGGTATCCAATACCCAAGTAGAACCTTGACTTAAAGAAAATTTATTTCAATCATGAACAAAAATCGATTAGAATCAAACTTCACTAAGCTTCTTTGGTTAGCCTCTCGCAAGATGCTTCTTGCAGTTTCTTTCCAAAGGTGTCAAAGCTTATTGTAGTGGAAGCAAACTCCTTTGCTATCTCAGACGCTTTTGTTCTTATTATCCTTTGTTTTTGCCTTTCTATTTACCTTCTTTGAATCATTCTTCTTTTCAGAAGATCCTTTGGCCCCTACCAGTAAGACTTGATCTTTCTTGGTTGGAAAGTGACTCTCAACAATTTTTAATATGTTAAGCAAATCAGCGAGACTGATATCTAGCTTGTTCATATAAAAAATTCACAACAATTGTGAAAGGAGTCCGGGAGTGAGTGCAAGATCAAATCTTGGCTCAACTCTCCATCCATGACAAAACTAGTTGTCATGATTGATCAATCAAATTGATTATGTTAAGAACTTTTTGTCTGCACTTTATAGTGCCATTGGCCATTCTAGATCGGAAGAGCTCCTTAGATATCTCGATATCTATCACCCTACTTTCTTCACCATCAACTACTTAATGTGCGGGAATATAGTAGGAGCATCCATAGTTTCATCTTGTCAAGCTCGTTACTCATAGATGCGAGCATGATGCATCGAGCTAATGTGCATCATCTTGCCACTTTCTAAAAGTAGCAATCTCTTCCTCAGAGGCATTATGCGCAACCATTGCAGGATAGGCGATTAAGGACATAAGATAGCTTTTCACCATATGAGAACTATTCTCAAATTCCTTAACCAATCCGCTTAATTTGATTCCCGATTATCTTAGCATCTAATATGCTTTGCGGTTGATAGTAATTTAGACATTGTAAAATTCTATAAATGAATTTATAATTAACAACATTTTAACATACATTCTATTATTAATTACCAAAATAAATTAGGTCTTGTTTTAAATTGATATCTCCCACTATATTCTTCAAACTATATTACCCTCATATATATAGTTCTAAGCAAAATCTAATTAAAGATTTGCTAGTGAGAATAAGGATCCCATTTCAAATGTATATAGCCTTGTGGTGACACAACAAACTATATATAAATAAATAGGTAGACAACTTTTGTCAATTACATCAACTATGCAACTCCTTGTATTTTGCCTCTTAGATTATTTTGATCAAGTGGTGGCACATAGAATCAAAATTATCCAAGTTAAGTCCAACCTAGCACTCCATATATTCAAAAAAGAAAATATCATCCTTGTGGTGACACAACAAAAAACAATATTGTTCAATTTTCTTTATAAGCATCAAATGTGATAAATTAACATCTTAAATACTTAATACTTGCCTTGTGGTGACACAACAAACTCATATTAAATATTTAATACTCTATTAATTTTATCATGCTAGAAGGCGACGTTCGATATTCCAAATATCTTTGAACGCTTAGGACTTAATATAAAAATTGAGGGTTTGTTATTAATTTGTCTCATCTTGTTTAGCGCGCATGCACATATATATATAAAATACGCGTCATATTAATGAATATGCGAAGCATGTTTGCATAATATATAATATATATATAGTATAAGCATGCACATATAGAATACTATATTCTACCCGGATTGATTATGGACTTTTATTCTAGTTTGGTTCACTAGAGCCACCAAGTGAACCAAAAGGTCAAACCCTAGGGGTGCAAGAAATAATATTTAAATATAACTATTACATTTAAACTCGGGCTCCATTACAAACGGGTCTTCAAGCGCTCCTTGTTCCTTGATCTCTAATTCTTCAAAATTAATTCTAAGTATTCCTATTACAAAACTATTTAAAATAAATAGAAACCTTGATCAGCAGTCAAGGGGAAGTACATAGGAGGGGAATAGAATTTACATTAAGAAAAATTAGAGAAGACGAGGTACGCAGACCCCATTTAATAAAACCCATACATTCATGCATCCAACTAAAAAAAAATCCAATCGCATTGGTCAATAGTCCATAATCAATCCCATTTATTATCATACACATCACCATATGCATCAATAAATAACATTCATCTCATGAATAATAAACATTTAATATATATATTGATATCATTTAATGGGCAAATTTAGTTAGTATAAAATCTAATTTTTGAATCAAAATAAACTCTTTTATTTTAATCCAAATTTAAATCAAAATAAAACTATTTTATTTTAATTTATTTAATTTTGAATAAAATAAACTATTTTATTTTAATCAAAATCTTTAATCAAAATAAACTCCTTTATTTTAATTAATTATGGAATCCAATTCCATGTAATAAAAAAATCTTTAATTAAAATAAACTCTTTTATTTTAATTAATTATGGAATCCAATTCCATATAAAAAAAAATTATTAAAGGAAACACGGATTATCTTTCCTATTCACAAATAAACTCTTTTATTTTGAATAATATGAAATCTTATTTCATATTTAAATAAACTCCTTTATTTAAGGAAACACGGATTTTCTTTCCTATTCACAAATAAACTCCTTTATTTTGAATAATATGAAATCTTATTTCATATCTAAATAAACTCCTTTATTTAAGGAAATTAGGATTCTCTTTCCAATTCACAAATAAACTCTTTTATTTTGAATAATATGAAATCCTATTTCATATCTAAATAAACTCCTTTATTTAAGGAAAGATGGATTTACTTACCTATTCACAAATAAACTCCTTTATTTTAGGAAAAATAAAATCCAATTTCAACTCCAATTAGTTATTATGGAATCCAATTCCAATTTAATTAGTTAGCATGAAATTTAATTTTAAAATTAAAATAAACATTTTTATTTTAAGATTAAAATAAACTTTTTATTTTAAAATTAAAATAAACTTTTATTTTAATAATAAAATAATTAAAAATATATATATAATTATTATATATATATATATAATTACGTAAAATATATATATATATATATATATATATATAACTATTATATATATATATATATATAATTACGGTATATATATATTGAATATATATATATATATGGTAACATAGCATCCGTAGCCACTAGCCCATGATCCTTGTTGCCTTGTAAACCGTGCTTCATGTTAAACAAGAACCTATGAATTCGGATATATATATATATATATAAAAAAACTGTTGGAATTCCTGCTTTAAAAAAAAAAATGTGTGCGCTGCCTTTTTAAAAAAAATTAGCTCTTGCTTCCTTTATTTCTCGATTTCCGTGCAGGTTAAAAAAAAAAAAAACGGCAGCCAACTTTTATGTTCCGTGCGTGCATGAAAATAGCAGTTATCACGCGATTTTTTTTTTTTTTTTTTTTTATTATAAATTTTATACAATAAAATTATTCCCAATTAAATTGTACTAAACACATATCAATATAATATCAAATTAAAACAATTAATAATTCGCATAAAGGTTTGGCTCGACGATGCCACCGTTAAGTTAATAATATTCATAACGCAATCAAATTGCATAAAAAAGTGCTAAGCGTGGTAAAATCGAGTTTAAAAAATTTACAAACCATATACCCGGATCATCCTTTATGCATAATTATTAATTAAACGAAAAAGATAAAGAATAAATCATACCCTTGAAGATCGAGCTTCCTCGTGTACAAGTTCACCTCCAAATCCTTTTCGCTCAATCTTGAATCCACCGGGTTTGGTTCATTCCTTTGATCAACGTTAGCCACCCATGTGTTTGGCCTCTAGAGGTGATCTACCAAGGAAGAATAAAATTCAAGAAGATGGGTTGGTTGGCTAAACCCTAGTTTTTCTATCTCTATAGAAAAGGTGTACTCCCAACAACTTGGAATTATTACGTATGTTGAAAAATCAACAACCCATACCACCCATAATAAGACTCCTCTTATTTATAGATGTGGGCAACCCACCTTAACAATTAAGGAATTGGGTTTTAATTAATTAATTCTTTTAATTAATTAAGCTCCCTAATCTTATTAGGGATAATTAATTAAACTCTTTTAATTAATTTTCCTTCCTAATCCAATTAGGAATAAATGAGAGTACTTATATTAAATTAATTCCTAAACTCTTTTAGAAATTAAAATAATAATAATTGTAATAATATTAATAAGACTCCTCTTATTAATTTATATTTAATATTTCTAAAATATTAAATAATAAATATTAAGCTATTTAATTTATTCTATCACCATAGATTAAATTAAAATATACATAATATATTATTACGATTATGCCATTAACTTCTTAAATAATTATTCTTCCTTTTATGGTGTGACCCTTTAGGTTCTCCATATTAAACCGGTTGTGAATAAATCAATTAGAATAATTCTAATCTTATTTAAATAAATAAATTAAACAATTAATTTATTTAAATAAATAATATTTATTCTACAATAGGATAAGCCTCCCTAGCGATCAACGACTTTCCCGAGATAATATAGATTTCAACATTAATCATAAAAGAACCTTTCGTAAAGTAAATAGTTACCGCATAATTCAATCCTTCCACCATACAATGTCCCAATTAAATATAAGACATGGAATTCTTTGTCCAAGTCTTATTTTATTTAATTATATGTATTTCGATTCTTAAATGCACAACTCCAAATAATGCAAATTAGAAACTCCTTTCTAATTTCATTCGCTTGCCAAGGACTACTGGGTTGTCATTTATCGAATCACATAGGACATTCTCTTCTTTTATTAGAAGTGGTAGATTCTTTATTGATCATACATTATCTCCATTTACAACTTATTATACCCAAGCATACCCTTTGATATACCCTAAGGGTCTTAAGGAATAAGTCAAAGTATAACTCATCATACACAAGATACTATGATGATCTCAAGTCCAAGGATTACTCAGACTACTATCACTACAGAGAATTCCTATTGACAGCAAATAAAACTCCATTAGGTATTCCTTAGCGAGCCACGCTCAAAGTGAACTTATTCTCTAATAAGCACCTACATACTTGCTTTAGTGTCTCCACACAAATGATCATGAGATCAATCATCCTCATCCAATGAAAGCAAGAAATATATGTACCAATCTATCCGGATTCACTAATCCCCAATTTAGTAATCCAATGATTGGGAACTATTTTAGTTTTAAGCTTTCTAAGAATTTAGATCTCATTAGAATGATCATCATCATTATTCTAAAAGCATTGCTTAAAACTATGGGTTTATCACATATTATAAAACAGCATCATGTAGATAATTAAAAGCCTTTAATAAATTAATACTTTTTATTAATAAATGAATAAGATTGTTACAAAGTATATGCTTTATCATCAAACATGATTGACTTGTATGCATACTACTTTCAGTACTATTAAGGGAGGTGGTGCAAGTTTGATAATACTTGTAGGACTAAATTAAAATGAAGGAAAAGATGAATGTATTATACTGTAATATTTCGAGCCTCAAAACGTGCAATTATCGAAACTATATTTTTCTATAAATAGAAGCTCATTCTTCTTTCATTCTCACCAATTCACTAAGATTCACAAGAGCAATTATAGAGAGAGAAGTTATAGAGAGAAAGAAGAAGAGAAGTCTGCTACCTCACTATTCTAGTATCCAGTCTTCTTTTGAGGTAAGGGATATTTTTTTTTTCAATATTCATAAGGAATAATATTTTCTTCCATACTCTGTAGTATGTGAGTAATATAATTTCATCTCGTACTCCTAATTATACCCTCATTTTGTTAAATTATTGCTTCTATACTCCGTGAAATTAGTAGAATATCCTTGAAATTTGCGCTTCATCTAGTATCGTTTCACAAGGATATTTTTTGCACATTCTTGTTAAATTTTAAGTTTTTCATGTCGGAGTATTGTCCATGAGTAGTATTCATTTTTACGGTACTATTAACAAAGTACTATTCACGGGATACTATTTACAAAGTACTATTCGCGGGTACTATTCACAAAGTACTATTCACGAGTACTATTCACAAAGTACTATTCACGGGGTACTATTTCACTCGGGTACTATTCACCTGGGGAATTATTAATGACAAAAATTGATTTCTTTGTTGTCCAAATCATTTTTGATATAATATTATTCTTGAATTTTACTCCACAAAGCAGTATCATGTTGACAATTTGGACATTATTGAATTATGGATAAATTAAATTATAAATCTTTAAAAATTTATCCTTTGATTTTTTTTAATTGAATTCTTATATCATTGTCATCATCCTCGTGCTTATTTTGTGATGAAAGTCATCTTTGGCTTACGTTCATAGATGGACTATTGATTGGTATGATTATGAGCATGGATCATTCGGTATAATCATGACCCGTAATGTTACAAATGATGTGGTAAAAGTCCTCATTGGCATGTAGTGCATTGATGGACAGTTGCTGGTATGATTATAACCAGGGATTATTCGGTATAATCATGACCATTAATGCTTACATGAATATCTGTGGTCGTGGTGCAGGGATGATTCGATGATGTTGTTTATTTATTAAGCTGAGTTTCAGCGATAAAGTTGATGAAAAACCTTTTTAAATCATAGAAGATAGTAGATATCATGTTCTACTTGACTTTTCTAATGGATTTCTTGTTCCGCTGCCGTTAAATTTGATGTTTATTGTATTTTATCAGTTAAACACAGTTGAAGGTTAACGATAATTTATTCTGCATTATCTTAGTCATAATATTTCTTACTGGGCTAATTGAGCTCACCCTTTTATTTTCATTTTCTCTTCAGGAAATAAAAACGTAGCCGGGACTAGTCGGAAAACAGAGTGAAGGTCCGAGATGGTGGCTATAGTAGTCCTCACTATTTTATGAAATAGTGTGATAATAAATTTAATGAGGACTTCATTTGAGTTTGAATACTGTCTATGAGACAATATTCGTGTAAAAACTCTAAGCTACGCTTTTGTCGTATTGTATAAAAGAAGTTTGTAAGACCCCAACTTATTATTAATGAAATTTAATTTTCTCTATTTATTATTTTGAAATAGTAGGGGTTGATTTGATTAATGTGGATAGTTAAGGGTAAAATACGCAAATACTTCAAAATAAGCAAGTGGTTATAAAATATTCATTGTTGTCGGGAATATTCGTTTGGTCGTGGAATATATCAGATCTTTTGGGAATATTCAGACGACGACGCAGACCATGTGTGGGCCCCATAAGCGAAAGCGATTGGATGAAGAAAACGACAAATATAAGTTGTTTAAAAATAACAGTAGTTATTAAGTATTATCATGTTAAAATACTTGTGGTTAAAACACAAGAAGATTACAAGATTGCACCAATTATTGATTCTTACGTAAGAAGGCACTACTCAATAATGGTTACTGGTGAATTATCGCTCAAAGATTTTATTAATTTAATAATTGTCTTTGCGTTGATATTTTATATTCTTCGTTGTTTCAATAATTGTCATTACACAAGATTTTTCATCATCGAAGCAATAATTCATATTATCCGAATAATATTATTAGATAACATTATTGGCAATGTCTAGAAAGTTCTGGCATCAAGGAGAGGTTTGGTCACCTAATTGCGGCGCCAAGAAGGAGAAATTTTATTGGAAAGCCCCTCTTTCCTGAAGGAGGCACTGGTTGTCAATATTGTGATTTCGTAATATTATTTGTGAATAATTAATTATTGATTCATATGATGAGGAAAATATTGATTTTATATGGATATAGGTGGAGAAAATTTTAATGTGACAATTGTTGAAAATTGAAATTTTATCTTTTTCTGATAAAATAATTTATTTAAATATATTATTATATTTTAATAATATAATAATGGTGATATTTTTACAACGAATGTGGGATATATGAGTATACGAGGAGGAAGAGTAATTTTGTTGCAATAAATGTTTAAAACATGTTAAACATGTCGATGGACCCCATTTATTGACTGAAATTTGATTATAGCCTGTAAAATCGCCCGTTTGTGGATTTTGATCAATTTCTATTTGGAATTTGAAAAAACTTTCTTCTGCAAAGTTGTAGAGAATTGAATTTCCTATAAAAACTCATGAGATTCGAATTTTCTGATGAAAGGGCTATTTATTATGAATTATTGAAGTTCCGAAGCTCCGAAATAATTGATTTTTGGAAGTTTAAAATATTTAAAATTAGAAAAACGTTTTTTCTTACTTTTTCTAGAATGTGGCATGTGTTTGATGGCTGAAATCAGATTCTAGGCATGCGTAGAAAATTTATATAATTATATTATTAATTTATTAAATTTTCTGCTTTGGTGTTCTAAGCAATTTCCTATAAATAGGGTGCTTAGGTTAGAATTGAAAATCACACCAGAAACTGAAGTTTTCTCTCTATATTATCGAGCGTATTCTTGTGAGTATTTTGAGTATACTTTGAGTATTGTTAGACGGTGCAAGTTCCCTTCAGCACTATATCCGGTATTCCAGCTAGAAGTACTAATCTTTCGAGGTAAGGGATGTTATTTTCTTCTCAAATGATATTATTTCTTCAATATCATTATCTTTGAAATATTGGTTGGAACTTTTTATCAAATGTGGAAACTTTTCATGTCGGGGTTACTATTCATAAGTTACTATTCACGAAGTTACTATTCATGAGTTACTATTCACGAGTTACTATTCATGAGTACTATTCATGAAGCGTGAAGATGTTTTTTTTTTGGGAAATTTCTATCTTTTGGTGTCTGAGTTACTATTCACGATATCGGACTATTCACGATACTGAGACTATTCATAGAAAAATAAAATTTCTTCTTTTGTCCAAAATATCTATTCGGATACTAGCTTTGATTGTATCCATGTTTTGATCATTCATGAATTTTACACCACTATGATTATTTTGAGGTATTTTTGAACATGGATAAAATAAAGTCTTAATCCTTAATCCTTAATCCTTAATCCTTGTCATTTTGTTTCTTTGGATTCGTTTCTTTAAAAAATATTTTTCATCATCCTCGGTCTTAAATGATGATATTATTGAATATCTTTGGCCCTGTAGTGCAAAGATGAATGATTCTGAAGAATATCTTTGGTCAGTAGTGCAAAGATGAACAGTGTTTAGATGAACATGACCAATCGATGAATATCTTTGCTTCAGTAGTGTAAAGATGAATATTTGATTCCAGATGTATATTGATTGATGTTACAGGGATAAAAGATAGACGATGAACTTTTAAATTCATACATAGAAGATAGTAGTTTGCATTCTCTACTTAACTCTTCTAATGAATTATTATTTCCGCTGCGAATATTGATTTAAAATTTGTTGTCTATTGTATTCTATTAGATTTTTCCTTGTTGAAGACTAACGGTAATTTGTTGTATATTATCTTAGTCATAATATTCTTTACTGGGCTAGTTGAGCTCACCCTTTTCCTTTTTGTTCCATTTTTCTTCTCAGGAGGCGAGAATATAGCGAGTATGAGTCGGGGTATGGAATGAAGGTTTTAGAAAGAATTGTTTAGTAGTCCTCACCATTTTTGTAAAATAATGTATCAATAAATGTGATGAGGATTTATTTGAGTATAGATATTGTCTAGAAGATAATATTTGTATTCAAACTCACGCTTTTCTTGTTGTAATAATAAAGTTGTAGTTGTTTACGTACATCATGTATTCGACAACTCGGAATGGGTGATGTATACCTATTTTGGGGCGTCACACAATTGGTATCGAGCTTAGGGATATGATCTCTGGCGGAGATCGGGAATAGAACTAGGAGGGAGAGCGAGTAAATCCTTCGCTAGTGTGTCCTACCTAAGCTTATTTTTTAGTTAGTCAAGATATAAGGATATTATGTGATATATGAAAGTAGTATGCATACAAGCCAATCATGTTTGATGATAAAGCATATACTTTGTAACAATCTTATTCATTTATTAATAAAAAGTATTAATTTATTAAAGGCTTTTAATTATCTACATGATGCTGTTTTATTATATGTGATAAACCCATAGTTTTAAGCAATGCTTTTAGAATAATGATGATGATCATTCTAATGAGATCTAAATTCTTAGAAAGCTTAAAACTAAAATAGTTCCCAATCATTGGATTACTAAATTGGGGGTTAGTGAATCCGGATAGATTGGTACATCGTTCGTTTGCTTCATTGGATGAGGATGATTGATCTCATGATCATTTGTGTGGAGACACTAAAGCAAGTATGTAGGTGCTTATTAGAGAATAAGTTAACTGAATCGGAAATCACAAGCAGGTCACGGAAATCGATGCAGATTGCAACATAAAAAAAAAAAAAAGCATGCAATATTTTTTTTTGAAATACCATATTTTTGAAGCATGTCATACTGAAATCGAAAACCAAAGAAGTTAATTTTTGAAGCAAACCCAAGTTATCGCACCGAAAAACAAGTTTTTTTGAAAAACCATGTTTATATATATATATATATATATATATATATATATATATATATATATATATATAACATTTATATATATAAGTATAATATATATATTTTAATAATTTTATAATTAAAATAAAAGTTTATTTTAATCTTAAAATAAAAGAGTTTATTTTAATATTGAAATAAAAGAGTTTATTTTAATTTTAAAATTGAATATATATATATATATATATAATTATTTTAATCTTAAAATAAAAGTTTATTTTAATTTTAAAATAAAAGGTTTATTTTAATCTTAAAATAAAAGGTTTATTTTAATTTTAAAATTAAATTTCATGCTAACTAATTAGAGTTGGAATTGGATTCCATGATAACTAATTAGAGTTGAAATTGGATTTTATTTTTCCTTAAATAAAAGAGTTTATTTAGATATGAAATAAGTTTTCATGTTATTCAAAATAAAGGAGTTTATTTGTGAATAGGAAAGAAAATCCATGTTTCCTTAAATAAAGGAGTTTATTTAGATATGAAATAAGATTTCATATTATTCAAAATAAAGGAGTTTATTTGTGAATAGGAAAAGAATATCCGTGTTTCCTTTAATAAAAGATTTTTTTTTTTACATGGAATTGGATTCCATAATTAATTAAAATAAAAGAGTTTATTTTAATTAAAGATTTTTTTATATATGGAATTGGATTCCATAATTAATTAAAATAAAGGAGTTTATTTTGATTAAAATTTTTGATTAAAATAAAATAGTTTATTTTATTCAAAATTTGATAAATTAAAATAAAATAGTTTTATTTTGATTTAAATTTGGATTAAAATAAAGGAGTTTATTTTGATTCAAAAATTAGATTTTATACTAATTAAATTTGCCCATTAAATGATATCAATATATATATTAAATGTTTTTTATTCATAAGATGAATGTTATTTATTGATGCATATGGTGATGTGTATGATAATAAATGGGATTGATTATGGACTATTGACCAATGCGATTGGATTTTATTTTAGTTGGATGCATGAATGTATGGGTTTTATTAAAATGGGTCTGCAGACTCGCCTTCTCTAATTTTTTCTTAATGTAAATTCTAACTCCTCCTATGTACTTCCCTCGATCACGATCAATGTTTCTATTTATTTTAAATAGTTTTGTAATAGGAATAGTTAGAATTAATTTTGAAAAATTGGAGATCAAGGAGCAAGGAGCGCTTGAAGACCCGTTTGTAATGGAGCCAGGGTTTAAATGTAATAGTTATATTTAAATATTATTTCTTGCACCCCTAGGGTTTGACCTTTTGGTTCACTTGGTGGCTCTAGTGAACCAAACTAGAATAAAAGTCCATGATCAATCCGGGTAGAATATAGTATTCTATATGTGCATGCTTATACTATATATATTATATATTATGCAAACATGCTTCGTATGTTCATTAATACGACGCGCGATTTTATATATATATGTAATGTATGCGCTAAACAAGATGAGACAAATTAATAACAAACCCCTCAATTTTTATATTAAGTCCTAAGCGTTCAAAGATATTTGGAATATCGAACGTCGCTTTCTAGCATGATAAAATTAATAGAGTATTAAATATTTAATATGAGTTTGTTGTGTCACCACAAGGCAAGTATTAAGTATTTAAGATGTTAATTTATCACATTTGATGCTTATAAAGAAAATTGAACAATATTATTTTGTTGTGTCACCACAAGGATGATATTTTTTTTTTGAATATATGGAGTGCTAGTCGGACTTAACTTGGATAATTTTGATTCTGGATGTGCCACCACTTGATCAAAATAATCTAAGAGGCAAAATACAAGGAGTTGCATAGTTGATGTAATTGACAAAAGTTGTCTACCTATTTATTTATATATAGTTTGTTGTGTCACCACAAGGCTATATACATTTGAAATGGGATCCTTATTCTCACTAGCAAATCTTTAATTAGATTTTGCCGAACTATATAAGTGAGGTAATATAGTTTGAAGAAAATAGTGGGAGATACCAATTTAAAACAAGACCTAAATTATTTTGGTAATTAATAAAAGAATGTATGTTAAAATGTTGTTAATTACAAATTCATTTATAGAATTTTACAATGTCTAAATTACTATCATCCGTAAAGCATATTAGATGCTAAATTAAACTGAATCAATTAAAAGCGGATTGATTAAGGAATTTGAGAATAGTTCTCATGGTTGAAAAGTTATCTTATGTCCTTAATACGCCTATCCTCGCAATGGTTGCGCATAATGCCTCCGAGGAAGAGATTGCTACTTTTAGAAAGTGGCAAGATGATGCACAGATTGGTTCAATGCATCATGCTCAGATCCATGAGTAACGAGCTTCAAACACAAGATGAAACTATGGATGCTCCTACTATATTCCCGCACATCAAGTAGTTGATGGTGAGGAAAGTAGGACCGATAGATATCGATATCTAAGGAGCTCTTCCGATCTAGAATGGCCAATGGCACTATAAGATGCATATAAAAGTTCTTAACATTATCAATTTGATTGATCAATTAAGACAATCGGTTTTGTCATGGATGGAGAGTTGAGCCAAGATTGGATCTTGCACTCACTCCCGGACTCTTTTCACAATTGTTGTAAATTTTTCATATAAACAAGCTAGATATCAGTCTCGCTGATTTACTTAACATGTTGAAAAATGATGAGAGTCACTTTCCAACCAAGAAAGACCATGTCTTACTGGTAGGGGCCAAAGGATCTTCTGAAAAGAAGAACGATTCAAAGAAGGTAAACAGAAAGGCGTAAACAAAGGATAATAAGAACAAAACTGATATGGATAGCAAAGGAGTTTGCTTCCACTACAATAAGCCTGGACACTGGAAGAAACTGCGAGAAGTATCTTACAGAGGCTAACCAAAGAAGCTTAGTGAAGTTTCGGTTATAAATCTGATTTTGTTCATGATTAAAATAAATTTTCTTTAAGTCAAGGTTCTACTTGGGTATTGGATACCGACTTTGGTTATCATAAATATAGATTTATGAAGGACCAAGCGTAAGTAGAAAGCTAAACAAATATAAAAAATCCTATGTGTGGAAATGTAGCAAAGGTTGCCATATTAGCCATAGTAACTTATAGTTTAGCAATGCTACACGGAAAAATCTATTAAGTCGATAAGTTGTTATTGTATTCCAGATTCTTGTTAAAATATTATTTCCATTTTATTGTTGGACAATAAAATTTTTGGTATTATAATTAAGAACAATTGTTGTTCTATTTATAATAATAATGTTTTGTATAAACCGGAATATTACTTAATAAATTTTGTATACTTGACTTACATGAAAATAATTTTGCATATTGAACAAATTAGTATAAGAAAAGGAGATGATCATTCAAAGAGTTGAATGTATGTATTTGTTGAAATACAAGTGTGAATTATTTGAAAGGTTCAAAGAATTTGAAATGAAACAAATTGACAAAGTATTAAGATTCTTTGATTAGATCAAGGAATAAATACTTGTGCAATAAGTTTCTAGATCATCTCAAATGGTTTTCTCATAATGGACACATCCCGACATGCAATAATTGATTGATGTATCTCGAAAGGAAAAATCGTACCTATTTGAACATGGTGCGATCCATAATGATTTTACCGACATTCCAAAGATCCTTCCGGGATAATGTCCTAGAAATGGTCGCATATCTCATTTAAAAGGTAACCTCAAAATCCGCCCCAAGACTCCATAAAAGTTATGGATAGGAGGATTCCTAATCTTAAGTATGTTAAGATAATGGGTTGTCCAACTTATGTGAAAAGGTTTCAAAAGATAAGCTTGGGACAAGATTTTATAAGTGTCGATTTGTGGGACATCCTAAAGTAAGTTTAGGGTATATGTTCTATAATCCTACTTAGCAAAAGGTGTTTGTTATGAAACACGCTTTCTTCTAAGATAAAGGTGTTTATCATTGAAAGGGCTAGTGGGAGGATAATAGATCTTGAAGAGTTCAAGAACCACAAAACACTATAAGTCAAATAAGAGGAACCTATAGATGTAACCTATTATACCACAACCTGAATCAGAATGCGGAATAGTATCAAGATACTGGAGGAGGTATGGATTCATCATAGATGATGATGATGATGAGGTACACATCATAGAAGATGATGATCCAGTTACATACGATGAGGTAAGTGTTGTAGACACTCAGAGAAATGGATTGAAGCAAGTTTCTCAAATATGGAACATTCGTTTTGATGAGGCAATCAAAAGAGTTTGATTTTATCAAAAAATAAGAATGAACCTAGTGTGTACAAAAGGGTCAGTGGGAGCATCGTGACATTCCTAGTACTATATGTTGATATACTACGGATAAGGAATGACATACCAATGCTACAATCAGTAAAGATAAAGTTGTCTAAACATTCCTCCATGAATGATTTGGGAAGAGTATCTTAATTGGGGATAAAATCTATATAGATAGATTCAAGAGGATGCTCGACTTAACCCAAGGAACGATATATTCATTTGATGCTAAAGTCGCGTTTAGCATGGCAAACTCCAAGAGATGTCTCATGTCGATGAGCTATGGAGTGTATCTCTTAATAGTCCCCACAGACTCTCGAAAAGAGAGGTCGCATGAGTGACAATCATGTATGCAATGAAATGTACGAGACCGATGTTGATCGGTCATATTATGGAGAAGTTCACTATGAGTCGTTGAAAATATCTTAAAGTGCTTAACCCAAGCACTAAGGATGTGATCATATTCATGGTGGGTCTAAATTAAAACTAGAGGGCTTAATGCAGACTCAAGTTTTTCGCATGCACCAAGATGACGAGAAAAATCCACTTTAAGGTAAAGGGCTACTTGAACAGTGGTGCGTTGAATTGAAAGGTTCCAATCAAAGAAAGAGTTCTTGGTTTAGTGATAAAGACAAAGTATATAGCTATAAATGAAGTCGCAAGTTGATTGTTTGGATTAAAAGTTCATTACGTAACTAGGAATAGTTCCTAAGTCTCATCTTGGATCTAAACATGTGTTGTGGCACTTTCATTTGATTATAAGAATCATTGAAAGATGGGAAATCACTATAGAGATGGTGGACTCTCAAGAACAACATTACATATCCATTAACTAAAGCTTATCCAAAAAGCAGGATAATCGTCACTTAGAGAAGAAGAGTATGAGATACCATGACGATTGGCTTTAGTGCAAGTGGGAGATTGAAAGTAGTATGCACACAAGCCAATCATGTTTGATGATAAACCATATACTTTGTAACAATCTTATTCATTTATTAATAAAAAGTATTAATTTATTAAAGGCTTTTAATTATCTACATGATCTTGCTTTTATTATATGTGATAAACCCATAGTTTTAAGCAATGCTTTTAGAATAATGATGATGATCATTCTAATGAGATCTAAATTCTTAGAAAGCTTAAAACTAAAATAGTTCCCAATCATTGGATTACTAAATTGGGGATTAGTGAATCCGGATAGATTGGTACATACGTTGCTTGCTTCATTGGATGAGGATGATTGATCTCATGATCATTTGTGTGGAGACACTAAAGCAAGTATGTAGGTGCTTATTAGAGAATAAGTTCATTGAACGTGGCTCGCTAAGGAATACCTAATGGAGTTTTATTTGCTGTCAATAGGAATTCTCAGTAGTGATAGTAGTACAAGTGATCCTTGGACTTGAGATCATCATAGTATCTTGTGTATGATGAGTTATACTTTGACTTATTCCTTAAGACCCTTAGGGTATATCAAAGGGTATGCTTGGGTATAATAAGTTGTACATGGAGATAATGTATGATCAATAAAGAATCTACCACTTCTAATAAAAGAAGAGAAATGTCTATGTGATTCGATAAATGACAACCCAAAGAGTCCTTGGTTAAGCGAGTAATGAAATTAGAAAGGAGTTTCTAATTTGCATTATTTGAGTTGTGCATTTAAGAGTCGAAATACATATAATTAAATAAAATAAGACTTGACAAAGAATTCCATGTCTTATATTTAATTGGGACATTGTATGGTGGAAGGATTGAATCATACGGTAACTATTTACTCAAAGGTTCTTTAATGATTAATGTTGAAATCTATATTATCCGGAAAGTCGTTGATCGCTAGGGAGGCTTATCCCTATTGTAGAATAAATATTATTTATTTAAATAAATTAATTGTTTAATTTATTTATTTAAATAAGATTAGAATTGTTCTAATTGATTTATTCACAATAGGTTTAATATGGAGAACCTAAAGGGTCACACCATAAAAGGAAGAATAATTATTTAAGAAGTTAATGACATAATCGTAATAATATGTTAAGTATATTTAATTTAATCTATGGTGATAGAATAAATTAAATAGCTTAATATTTATTATTTAATATTTTAGAAATATTAAATATAAATTAATAAGAGGAGTCTTATTAATATTATTACAATTATTATTATTTTAATTTCTAAAAGAGTTTAGGAATTAATTTAATATAAGTACTCTCATTTATTCCTAATTGGATTAGGAAGGAAAATTAGTTAAAGGAGTTTAATTAATTATCCCTAATAAGATTAGGGAGCTTAATTAATTAAAAGAATTTAATTAATTAAATAAAACCCAATTTCTTAATTGTTAAGGAGGGTTGCCCACATCAATAAATAAGAGGAGTCTTATTATGGGTGATATGGGTTGTTGACTTTAACAACAGACATAATTCCAATTGTTGGGAGAGTACACCCTTTCTATAGAGATAGAAAACTAGGGTTTGAGCCAATACTCCTTCTTCTTGAATTTTCTTCTTCCTTGGTGGATCACCTCAGAGGCCAAACATTTGGGTGGCTAACGTTGATCAAAGGAAGGAACCAAACCCGGTGGATTCAAGATTGAACGCGAAAGGATTTGGAGGTGAACTTGTACCTGAGGAAGCTCGATCTTCAAGGGTATGATTTATTCTTTATCTTTTCGTTTAATTAATAATTATGCATAAAGGGTGATCCGGGTATATGGTTTGTAAATTTTTAAACTCTGATTTTATCTCGCTTCCGCATTATTTTGCAATTTGATTGCGCACATGAATATTACAAACCTAACAATATATTGATTTCCTTAATTAACCCTTGTTTTATGACAGTATTTGAGAATATCGACTGAGAATATTAACAATGGAAATGAGGCCGTGGAGACGCCTGTACTCACCAACGAGGAGAACGTGAAACAGCCGGCAATGTTCCTCTCCGTGAACAACACCAATGAGCGAGATGATGAACGAGGGGATGTTTAGAAGCTTTTTGCGATTCATGCAAAATCGCAGACGAGGAGACTCGTGTTCAAAATATGAGGAGGAAATGATAGCAATTCACGGGTTATCACAACCAAGCGATTCAAAGAGTTGGGACCACGAATTTAAGGGAAAGCCAGATCCGATCATGGCGGCGGAAACATGGGTCAAACAAATTACCAAGATATTCGATGTGGGATGCATGCGGAGGAACGAAGGTTCCATTCGCCACCTTTATGTTCCGTGGCGAGGCGGATCATCTGGTGGGAGTCTATGAAGCGTACTCCATCCAAACCGCACTCAAAGATGTCTTGGGAGACGTTTCAGAAACTATTTAATGACAAATACTTTCCGAAAGTGTTCGTCTATATGAAGGAAGTGGAGTTTATTAGATCTGAGCAAACAACAACATGACGGTGTCTCAAAGACGAGGCAAAGTTTGCAGAGAGTTATCCAGTTTGCACCTCATTTGGTGGAAAATGAGGAACGTATGATACGGATGTTTCTTAGAGGTTTGAAACCCTAAGATACGTCAATATCTCATTTCTCATAAACTTTTCTCTCTATTCAGATGTTGTAAGCAGGCTCAATTATTAGAGCGAGATAACGAGTAATGTCAACCGAGGGACCACAACCGAGGATCGTAATGAGATAGCGGTCAATGAGAATAATGATAACGGCGGAGAAAGAAAGCAGACAGACAAAATGGTAACCACTCTGGTGGTAATCATGGCCATGAAAATAGAAGAAGCGAAGTCGGGGAGGAGATTTTAAAAGAGGAGATTTAACAACGACCTATGTGAAGACGACAAAGATCTGGCAAAAGAATCGGTTCTAAGGGAGGAGAACGACCACCGGCATATATGCTACAAATGCGAAAAGAGGGACATATCACCAAACCGCCCACAACAGTTCAAGGTATGCTATAATTATGGAAAGGAAGGACATATCGCTTCGAGATTGACAAGAGAGCTTAAACCTAGTTCAAATGGGATGGTGACTCAAAAGATCTGTCCCAAAAAGTCAAAGTCAACGATTCGGAAGAGCGTTTGTTGTGATCGGTCATAATGCGAGAACCCAAACGAGGTGATCACGGGTAAGCTATTTATAAATTCTTGCTAAGTTTATACCTTACTTGATCTGGGGTGCTACCCATTCATTTATCTCTCCGCATGTGCTCAACTTTTAAACTTGACTCGAGAAATTAGACTTTGACCTATCTGTGGAAACTCCGTTAGAGAAACTTTCATCACATCCATCGCTTATAAATCTTGTTTGATTCAAGTTGGCACCATCACCTTACCCGTTGACCTTATCTCTTTAAAGATACTTGCTTTTGATGTGATTTTAGGGATTAATTGGTTAACTACTCATCATGCCAAAATTGATTGTTTTCGTAAGGTTGTTAGTTTTCATATTCTAACCAACCTTTGTTATTTAATTCAAGCAACTAAACCATTAAAATCAATCACCGTCATATCTAATCATAAAGCTATTCGTTTATTGAAAAACGGATGTCAAGCTTTCTTAGCCCATGTTATGGATTTGAATAAAGACACGTCAAATTTGAATAATATTCTGTTGTTATTGACTTTCCGACGATTTCAAGAACTTCCCGCCTACCCCGTAACGTGAAGTTGAATTCTTTATTGATCTTGAACTGGTACAAAGCCCATTTCTAAAACCCCATATCGAATGGCTCCTATTGAACTTCAGAGTTAAAGGTCCAACTATAGGAATTGTTGGACATCGGTTTCATCTGGCCCCAAGTACATCTCCTTGGGGTGCTCTGTTTTATTTATAAAGAAGAAAGATGGGAGTATGCGACTTTATATTGACTATCGGAATTGAACCATGTCACCATCAAGAATAGGTATCCTCTACCTCGTATTGATGACTTGTTTGACCAAATTGCAAGGCACAATTCTTTTCAAAATCGATCTTCGATTCGGATATCATCATTTGAAGATTAGAATTGAGGATATTCCAAAGACTGCCTTTAGAACTCGGTATGGGCATTATGAATTCTTAGTCATGTCTTTCGGATTGACTAATGCTCCTGCGGCTTTCATGGATATGATGAACCGAGTATTCAAGGAATATTTGGATCAGTTCGTTGTTGTCTTTATTGATGACATCCTTATATATTCCAAAAGTCGTGAAGATCATGAGCACCATTTGAAGCTGGTACTCCAAAGGCTTCGTGAAAACAAACTATATGCCAAATTAAAGAAATGCGAGTTCTATCTTGAGGAAGTAGCATTCCTTGGGCACGTGGTGTTGAAACATGGAGTATCTGTTGATCCGTGAAGATTGAAGCAATACAAAGTTGGGAGCAAGCAAAAGTCGGTGGATCAAGTACGTAGTAGTTTTTTGGGCTTAGCTGGTTATTATCGGAGATTCGTGGAAGGGTTTTCTCGAATTGCTACTCCATTAACTCAGCTAACTCGGAAGGATACAAAATTTGTTTGGAGCGAAGAATGCGAGAAAAGTTTCCAAGAGCTTAAGAGGAGACTTATTTCGGCACCTATTCTAACAATACCATCTGGTTTGGATGGATTTGTTATCTACAACGATGCTTCAGGCAAAGGGTTAGGATGTTTTCTCATGCAACGTGGGAAAGTCATAGCCTATGCCTCGCGACAACTTAAAGAGTATGAGAGGAATTATCCTACTCATGATCTAGAGTTAGCGTAAATCGTTTTTTAAGCGCTTAAAGATATGGAGGCACTATCTATATGGGGAGAAAGTGGAGATATATTAGCACCATAAAAGCCTTAAATATTTCTTCACAAAAAAAAGAACTCAACATGCGGCAATGACGTTGGCTCGAGCTATTGAAAGACTACGACCACACTATTCAATACCATCCCGAAAAGCGAACGTGGTAGCCGACGCGTTGAGTAGAAGATCATATGCGAGGACGAAAAGTGCGATGATGTCAAGTATACGATAGAGCCAACTTTAATAGAAAAAGTTAAGGTTGTTTCAAGCCACCAATCCGGAAATGATGCGTATGAAGAAGAAAGTACAAGAAGGAGCTATTCCTAAGCGAGAATTGATGAAGAAGGAATACTTGAGTCCACTCTAGACTTTGTGTTCCTAACAACTCGATTTGAAGTACAAGATTATGATGGAGGCACACAATACACCATTTGCAATCCATCTGGATGTACTAAAATGTATCGTGATCTTCGACATACATTTTGGTGGAACAATATGAAGAGAGAGATTGCAAAGTTTATCTCAATGTGTTTAACTTGTCAACGTAAAGGCGGAGCATCTAGTACCTAAGGGTCCGTTGCAACCACTTGAGATTCCGAAATGGAAGTGGGAACATATTACCATGATTTTCGTTATGGGTCTTCCTACGGTTTCTCAGGCATCAATGCTATTTGGGTTATTGTTGATAGATTAACCAAGTCCGCTTCATTTCTTGCCGACACGGAGACTTATTCACTTGAACGTCTTGTTAGTATATGACGTGAATGAGATTGTGAGGTTGCATGGCATGCCTGTATCCATAGTTTTCGGATCGTGACCCAAGATTCACTTCAAGATTTTGGGTTAGCTTGCAAAAAGCTATGGGCACGGATTTCTGATTCGATTCGGCATACCATCCTCAAAGCAGACGGACAATCGAAGGACTATTCAAACTCTTGAAGATTTATTAAGACTCGTGTCCTAGACTTCAAGGCGGTTGGGATAAGTATTTACCATTGGTAGAATTCTCCTATAACAACAGCTTATCGTGCAAGTATAGGTGTGGCTCCATTTGAAGCATTATATGGACGAAAGTGTCGCTCTCAAAGAAGTTGGGACGAGGTGGGTGAAGCAACATTGTTGGGACCCGAGTTAGTACGTATATGACTACGGAAAAGATCCAAATGATTCGACAACGATACAAAGCGGCACAAGATCGACAAAAGAGTTATGCGGATCTTCATCGAAAGGACGTGGAATTTAGTGTAGGGGATCATGTATTGTTCATGAGTTGGTCCATGGAAGGGAGTTACAAGATTTGGGAAGAGAGGAAAGCTCAATCCACGATTTATTGGTCCATTTCAAATTCTTAACCGAGTAGGAAATGTAGCCTATAGACTCGCGTTACCTCCGAGTATGTCTCGTGTTCATAATGTGTTTCACATATCCGTACTTTCGTAAATATGTGAAAGACCCAAACCACGTTATTGAAGTTAGAACCGGACGAGATAGCCAAAGACTTAACGATGAGGAGGTACTGCCAAGATCTTAGATAGGAAGGAGCATGTCCTACGCCAAGAAAGGTCATACCACAAGTTAAAGTTTTGTGGAGGAATCATGCTATAGAGGAAATGACCGGGAATCGGAAACGGAAATGAAAGCGAGGTATCTTCACCTTTTCAAACACCAGTATCGCACGCCAATTTCGAGGACGAAATTTCATAAGGAGGGAGGTTGTAAGACCCCAACTTATTATTAATGAAATTTAATTTTTCTATTTATTATTTTGAAATAGTAAGGGTTGATTTGATTAATGTGGATAGTTAAGGGTAAAATACGCAAATACTTCAAAATAAGCAAGTGGTTATAAAATATTCATTGTTGTTTGGGAATATTCGTTTGGTCGTGGAATATTAGATCGTTTGGGAATATTCATGACGACAGTAGCATGACCATGTGTGGGCCCCATAATGAAAGCGTTTGGATGAAGAAAAGCGACAAATATAAGTTGTTTAAAAATAATAAACAGTAGTTGTTACAGAATTAATATTGTTAAAATACTCGGTGGTTAAAACACAAGAAGATACTGCAGTATTGCACCAATTATTGATTCTTACGTAAGAAGGCACACTACTCAATAATGGTTACATAGAATTCTCGCTCAAAGATTTTATTAATTTAATAATTATTGCGTTGATATTTTATATTGTTGTTGTTTCAATAATTGTCATTACACACAAGATTTTTCATTATCGAAGCAATAATTCATATTATCTGAATAATATTATTAGATAACATTATTGGCAATGTCTAGAAAGTTACATCAAGGAGAGGTTTGGTCACCTAATCAAGGCGGCCAAGAAGGAGAAATTCTTATTGGAAAGCCCCCTCTTCACAGGAACCGCACGGTTGTCAATATTGTGATTCGTAATATTATTTGTGAATAATTAATTATTGATTCATATGATGAGGAAAATATTGATTTTATATGGATATAGAGGAGAAAATTTTAATGTGACAATTGTTGAAAATTGAAATTTTATCTTTTCTCGATAAAATAATTCATTTAAATATATTATTATATTTTAATAATATAATAATGGTGATATTTTTATAACGAATGTGGGATATATGAGTATACGAGGAGGAAGAGTATTTTTGTTGCAATAAATGTTTAAAACATGTTAAACATGTCGGTGGACCTCATTTATCGATTGAAATTTGATTATACTTTGTAAAATCGCTTCGCTTGTGGATTTCGGTCAATTTCTATTTGGAATTTGGAAAAACTTTCTTTTGCAAAGTTGTAGAGAATTGAAATTCCTATAAAAACTCATGAGATTCGAATTTTTCTGATGAAAGGGCTATTTATTATGAATTATTGAAGTTCAAGTTCAAATAATTGATTTTTGGAAGTTTAAAATATTTAAAATTAGAAAAACGTTTTTCTTACTTTTTCTAGAATGTGGCATGTGTTTGATGGCTGAAATCAGATTCTAGGCATGCGCGAGAAAATTTATATAATTATATTATTAATTTATTAAATTTTCGCTTTGGTGTTCTAAGCAATTTCCTATAAATAGGGTGCTTAGGTTAGAATTGAAAATCACACCGTAAATCAAGTTTTTCTCTCTATATTATCGAAGTTTATTCTTGTGAGTATTTTGAGTATACTTTGAGTATTGTTAGATGGTGCAAGTTCCTTCAAAGACTATATCCCAGATTCCAAATTTAGAAGTACTAATCTTTCGAGGTAAGGGATGTTATTTTCTTCTCAAATGATATTATTTCTTCAATATCATTATTGAAATATTGGTTGGAACTTTTTATCAAATGTGAAACTTTTTCATGTCGGGTTACTATTCATAAGTTACTATTCACGAAAGTTACTATTCATGAGTTACTTATTCACGAGTTACTATTCACGAGTACTATTCATGAAGCGTGAAGATGTTTTTTTTGGGAAATTTCTATCTTTTGGTGTTTGAGTTACTATTCACGATACACGGCACTATTCACGATACAAGACTATTCACCAAAAAATAAAATTTCTTCTTTTTGTCCAAAATATCTATTCTCGGATACTAGCTTTGATTGTATCCATGTTTTGATCATTCTTGAATTTTACACCACTATGATTATTTTTGAGGTATTTTTGAACATGGATAAAACAAAGTACTTAATCCTTAATCCTTAATCCTTGTCATTTTGTTTCACTTTGGATTCGTTTTTTAAAATATTTTTCATCATCCTCGTCTTAAATGATGATATTATTGAATATCTTTGGCTTCAGTAGTAAAAGATGAATGATTTTGAAGAATATCTTTGGTCAGTAGTGCAAAAAGATGAACATGTGTTTAGATGAACATGATTAATCGATGAATATCTTTGGCCAGAAGTGCAAAGATGAATATTTGATTCCAGATGTATATTGATTGATGTTACAGGGATAAAAGATAGACGATGAACTTTTAAATTCATACATAGAAGATAGTAGTTTGCATTCTCTACTTAACTCTTCTAATGAATTATTATTTCATCATAATATTGATTTAAAATTTGTTGTCTATTGTATTCTATTAGATTTTTCCCTGTTGAAGACTAACGGTAATTTGTTGTATATTATCTTAGTCATAATATTCTTTACTGGGCTAGTTGAGCTCACCCTTTTCCTTTTTGTTCCATTTTTCTTCTCAGGAGGCGAGAATATAGCGAGTATGAGTCGGGGTATGGAATGAAGGTTTTAGAAAGAATTGTTTAGTAGTCCTCACCATTTTTGTAAAATAATGTATCAATAAATGTGATGAGGATTTATTTGAGTATAGATATTGTCTAGAAGATAATATTTGTATTCAAACTCACGGTTTTACTGTTGTAATAATAAAGTTGTAGTTGTTTCTGTACCATGTATTGACAACTCAGAATGGGTGATGTATACCTATTTTGGGGGCGTCACAAAGTTTGTATTTGATTTATGTACCATGTATTTGGCCACTCAGAATGGGTGATGTATATCTATTTTGGGGGCGTCACAACAGGTCATGATTATACCGAATAATCCCTGGTCATAATCATACCAATCAAAGTCCATATATGCACTCGGGCCAAAGATGACTTTTATCACAATATAAGCACGAGGATGATGATAACGATATATGAATTCAATTAAATGAGATCAATGACAAATTTTAAAGATTTATAAATCAATTTATCTAGAATTCAATAATGTCCAAATTGTCAACATGATACTGCTTTGTGGAGTAAATTCAAGAATAATATTTTATCAAAAATGATTTGGACAAAAAAGAAATTATTTTTTGTCATGAATAGTACCTTAGGTGAATAGTACCCGAGTGAATAGTATCCTGTGAATAGTATTTCGTAAATAGTACCCGTATGTATGAATAGTGTCGTACGTATAAATAGTACTGAATAAATGAATAGTACACATGAATAGTACTCTGACATGAAAAGCTTAAAAATGAACAATAATGTTCAGAAAAATATCCTTGTGAAATGATACTAGATGAAGCGCAAATTTCAAGGATATTTTATTAATTTCAAAGAGTATAGAATCAATACTTAACAAAATGAGTGTAGAATTCAGAATCTGAAACGAAATAATATTACTTACATACTATAGAGTATGGAAGAAAATATTATTTCATACGAATATTGAACAAAAATAATATCTCTTACAACTGTTGAACAAAAATAATATTCCTTACGAATATTAAACGAAGATAATATTTCTTATGAATATTAAACGAAATAAAATTTCTCACGAATACGAAAAATAATATCGTAAACGAGTATGAAATAAATAATACCTCTTACCTCAAAAGAAGAGTATTTCTGACTAGTATAGCGGATATATTCTTGAAGAAAACTTTTCCTATTTTCTAAACTCAAATTTTCCTTAAACTCAAAAGAAATACGCTCAATATTATAGAAGAAGAATTCTCTGATTCTGGTGTGATTTTCTTTTCTAAACTGAACATCCTATTTATAGGAGAATGACAGGATACTATTTGGATGCACAGTAAAGGAAAAATCACGGACTGCACAGTGGGGAAATCACAGATTCGGCTGAAAGTTTCTGATTTTACTATGCAGTCACTATGTAAACACTATGCATAATAAAATATAATATATTCTATTTTTCATAAAAACAAAACTTATTATAATATATATATATATATAGAGAGAGAGAGAGGTCGGATCAGGTCCGGACTCCCGGACCGGACCAAAATCAGAATCTTTTTTTTTTTAAAACAACTAAAAAAAATTAAATAAAAAATTATGGAACTTGAATTTTTTACATATCTATGTTTTAGGTGTGATTTGGATACATATAACAAAAATGTATATATACCTCTGTGCATGTGCATGTACATATATTTTTTGTATAGGTATCCAAATCACACCCAAAACATCAGATTATGGAAAATTTCAGCCCATAAATATTAAATATTTTTTTTAGTTGTTTTAAAAAAAGCAAAAAAAATAAAAAAATTAGTCTGCTTTTTGATCGTGTGTAGGGTATATATATATATATATATATATATATATATATATATATATATATATATATATATATATATATATGACCTTACCCATACTAGAAGGCATTATATATATACATACTTATATATTCCTCCCCACCATTCTCTATCTTCCCACCCCCA
Source organism: Panax quinquefolius (assembly GCA_020205615.1). NCBI lineage: Eukaryota > Viridiplantae > Streptophyta > Magnoliopsida > Apiales > Araliaceae > Panax > Panax quinquefolius. The sequence goes on from CM035165.1 coordinate 21,752,942, forward strand.
TTTGTCAACTTTATATATATATATATATATATATATATATATATATATATATAATAAAATTGAGATAACTTTCTCCCGACTATTTTAAAAAATGGGTAAGTAGGGGTCAATATAATAAGCAAAATTTTCAACAAATACTTCATAAAAATTCTCTCAATATATTTAACAACTTTTATTCATCAATAATATAACTTGCAATATTAACAACCAGATCATTTCCAAGAAAGAGGGGGCTTTCCGATAAGGATTTCTCCCTATTGGCGCGCAATTAAGTGACCAAACTCCTTTCATCGACAGAACTTTCTAGACATTGTCAATAATACAAATAATAATATGAATAACTTTGTCATCTCAATTATTGATTTAATAATATAAAATATTATGCAGATGAAACTGTGACAATAATTGAATCAATAATGTGAGATACTATGTAGCAATTACTGTACCAATAATTGAGTATAACTGAGTGACTTCTCACGTAAGCATCAATAATCAATAATGTGTGTTACTATGAAACCACGCGTATTACTGTACTATTATCACCGGGTATTTCAATAGTTAACAGTAAAACTTTCGCCGTTATTTTTATAAAAAATATTTCGCTGCTTTCTAGCTCGACGTAATTACATTGTAGGGTCCACCAATGATTGCGTCGTTATTTAATATTCCCACGATAAAACGAATATTCCCCGATCAATCGAATATTTTATAACAACTTGCTTACTTTGCAAAATTTATAAATATTACCCACAACTATAATATTATATCAAATCCACACCTTAATATTAAAAAAGATATTTCGAGAAAATTAATCTTTATTCAGAAAATTTGGGGTCTTACAGGAATCTCAATGACTCAACACTCATCCTTAGTATATAACAAAGAAACGTATTGAAGAAGCTAAGGAAAGTACTACATGTCACCTGAAAACACCTTTTTGGTGTTGTTAGTGAGATAGCGATCTGTTGTGTCGATGGGCCGATGGTCGATGAGAAGATTTCCAGGAAGTCACCATCAGTGCTCAGAAATGTCAAATACGATTAATGCTTGAACCGGTGCCTTCAAACGAACATATTTCAAAGGCACCTTATATATACAAATCAGATACAGATGCATGAGTGTAAGCAAGTACACAACGAAAAGCTGAAGAACACTCAAACGCCAAACTCTACGATTTATAAAGAAAGCTTGCTCAGCTACTCAGTTCTTTAGAACACATGCTTAATGGCAACTGAGTAGCACAACTCAAGAACTCAACTATCATTAAGTGAAGAAAGAAGTTCCAAGTCTGTTGGACTTGAATAGTTCTAAGTGAACTAAGAAGTTCCAAGACTGCTGGTCTTGAAGGAATCTAAGTGATTCGAAGATTGTAAAGACATCCTTAGTGGATTTCCTACTCAGGGAGTAGAATAGTGGACTAAGAGCCTTGAATGCTCTGAACCACTTAAAAACACTGTGTCTTTTATATTCTTGCTATAACTGCTATATCTGTCATAACTGCTTATCACCTATTAACTTGGTTTATCTTAAAGGGAAACAAACAAATCTCAAATTCTGTTATGATTAAATCATTAACAAATCTAATAAGTATTTTGTAAAAGGAAATTTTAAAATATCTATTCAACCCCCCCCCCCCTCCCTTTCTAGATAAGTATTGTACCTCTGGAAACTAACAGTTGGTATCAGGGCAGGTTCTCTCAATCAGCCAACAAAGCTTGAGTAGATCCAATGTCACATCTGATAAGCGAATCCAAGACTAGAGGAGGCAGCAAGCCACCAATGTGCAACAAAGACAAATTTGCAAACTGGAAAGTTCGTATGCAAGCCTACATGGACTCAATAGATGAAGAGTTATATGAAACTATTATGAATGGGCCCTACATTCCAATAAAGCTTGCACCAACTCCAGACGATCCAAATAGAATTCAAATCAAGGTCAAAAAAGAATGGACTGACAACGAGAAGAAAGATGTCCAACTTGACAAAAAGGCCAAGAACATTTTACTCTAGTCCTTAGAAGATGATCTGTTCAAAAATGTGGTCAATAGCAAAACTGCCAAGGAAGTCTGGGAAGCATTGCTCATTATGCATGAAGGAATTGAAGAAGTTAGAGAAAACAAGCAATCTCTTCTGACTCAATAATATGAAATGTTCGCCCATGTTCTAGGAGAAAACGTCACTTCCACTTATGAAAGATTCAATGTTCTGGCCAACTCTCTTCGAGCCTTTGGAAAGATCTATCTAAACAAAGATCTGATCATAAAATTCATGAGAGCCTTACCAAGAAAGTGGGATGCCAAGACCACTGCCATAGGAGAATCAAAGAATCTCCATGAAATGATTGTTCAAAAACTCTATGGAAACCTTCTCACCTACGAACTGGAGCTGACTCAACGAGCAGAGACTCTATCTGAAGGAAGAAAGAAGGACAAAGGAGTTTCTCTCAAAGCAACAGAGGCCATCTCCAAAGCTCATACTAAGAATGACTCTGACTCTGAGGAAGATGATGACGAGGACATTGCAATGATGGTAAGAAGACTCAAGAGGTTTATGCGTAAAGGCAGAAGCAGCAAACCTAAGAGATTCAACAACAACAATAGCCAGGAGCAAATCAATGACTTATGCTACAACTACAAAAAGCCTAGACACTTCATTGCAAACTACAATAAACCTCTTAGTGAAGAACTGAAGAGAAAAATAAATCCAAAGAAAGAGTTCAAAGGCAACAAGAGGCTCCAGAACAAAGACAAAGGTCTTGTGGTCGGAGGATCATGGAGTGACTCAGACAACGACACAACTCCTGAGTCTGGAGATAATAAAGATCCTCAAATAGCAAATCTGTGTCTAATGGCCAAAATTACAAAGGATAAGAAAAGCACTGACCATCATGAAGTAAGTATCGATGAGATATTTGACTTTAACTCTCCTAATGTATATATTGATGATTTAAGAACTGCACTACATGGAATAACATCTGATCTGCATCAATACATGAAATGGTTCAGAGTTCTGTCTAAAGATTATTCTCTTCTTCAAAAAGAGAAAGAGAAAGTTCAAGAAGAAATGGAAACAACCCTTCTAAGTGCTAACTCTCTCTCTAAAGTTGAAGCTGAGAATAAACTCTTAAAACAGAATAATGAACTTAATGCACAAAGAGAGTCAAATCTAACCTCCAAGTTTGATGAACTAGAAGACAATCTCAATGTGGAATAGATCATCTTCATCCATTGACTCCCTGATCTCTAGTCAGAGAAGTGCATCTGACAGAACAGGTTTAGGTTTTGGGGAATCCACCTCAGAACCATATGTGAAAAAGTCAAAGGAAACTAACATCAATAGTGCTTCAAACCTCAATAGAAGCATTGCATTTGTGAAATCCTCATAAAAGGAAGAACCAGTTCATCCCTGCTCTTCTGATCCAATCTATGCTCTAAGGCATAACAGATCACATGTTGGCCTAGGGTTCAGAAAAAAAGAAGAGTAACTTAGTCACTACTCTCCAACCTCGAAGGATCGTAGAGTCGAGCAAAAGCAACTCCACGAACCAACCGGATAGGAATAGTAGAGTTAAGTTTCACTATTCACAAATCATGAATCACAAGGATACATGGAAAAAGAAGAATCAGAATAAAGGAAGGACTACCAAAAACCCACATAAGTCCAAATGGAGAAAGAATCCACACACACACAAGCATGCATAATGCTAGATGTTTTGTATGTGATAAAATTAGTCATAAGGGTGCAGTATGTTACAATAATCCTCTGCTTATTGAACCTAAAATCAAACAGATTTGGGTCCCCAAGGGTACTAACAAGATAGGACCCATGCAAGTGTGGGTACCAAAATGAGAGCTTAAACCTCACTGTAGGAACAGAGCTCCACGATCACAACTTGGTATCTGGACAGTGGATGCTCACGACACATGACTGGGAACAAAGCCCTTCTGTCCAACTTCATGGAGAAGGAGGGCCCAACAGTCATCTTTGGAGACAATGGCTCTGACAAGACAAGGGGTTATGGCTCAGCTGGGAATGGTGTAGTGTCCTTCAGCAAAGTAGCCTATATGGAAGGACTAAAACACAATCTTTTGAGCATAAGCCTGCTCTGTGTTAAGGGTCATCAAGTTACCTTCCTCAACAATCAGTGTCAAGTCAGAGATCTGAAGACCTCTTCTATAAAGCTGACCGGAACAAGAGAAGGAAACGTCTACACTGTTAATCTTGGTCAACTGAGTTCTGACGAGAAAATATACTTTCTGGCTAAAGCCTCTAAGGAAATGAGCTGGCTATGGCATAGAAGGTTATCTCATCTCAACTTCAAGATTATGTCAAAACTAGCCTCTAAAGATCTAGTAGCAGGATTACCAAAGCTCAGTTTTGTCAAAGAAAGGCCATGCAACGCCTGCCAACTTGGAAAGCAGACTAGAAGCTCCTTCAAAGGCAAGACGATCAACTCAATTGATAAGCCCTTACAGTTACTTCATATTGATCTCTTTGGGCCAATTCCAACAACATGCCTTTGAGGGAAGAGATACTCATTGGTCGTAGTGGATGACTACACCAGATTTACATGGGTGTTCTTTCTGAACTCTAAAGATGAAATAAGCTCCCAACTCATCAAAATGTTTAAACTAGTAATGAATGAAAAAGGTGAGAAAATCAAGGCTATACGGAGTGATCATGGTAGAGAATTTGACTTTTCTAAGATGGATCAGTTCTGCACAGACAATGGCATCAGTCACAACTTCTCAGCTCCACAAACTCCACAGCAAAATGGAGTAGCTGAAAGAAAGAACAGAATGTTGATTGAAGTTGGAAGAAATCTACTAGCAGCAGGTCGTCTACATGAATACTTCTGGGTAGAAGCTGTCAACACTGTGTGCTACACTCAGAACAGGTCTCTTGTGCACTCTACATTAAAAAAGACTCCCTACAAGCTGTGGAGAGGAATAAAGCCAAATGTCAGCTACTTCCATGTGTTTGGTTGTGCATGTTATATTCTCAACAATGGAAAACAGTATCTGACTAAGTTTCAACCCAAGTCAGATGAATGAATCTTTCTCGGATATGCCACAGACAGTAAGGTTTATAGAGTATTCAACAAGAAGACGCTAAGTGTTGAAGTCTCAATTCACATCATCTTCTATGAAACAGACTTAGACAAAATTGTGCCTCAAGACACTACGATCGACAACTCAAACACTACGAACGAGGTGGTCGAGCTCGACACCACGATCGTAGCCCTAGAAGATGAAATCGTCGAGCGTAAAAAACAGATCGTAGAAAGAGATACACCAGACGACAAACCTCTACAATAAGAGACAGAGGTTAATCTCGAAGAATTCAGACAAGAAGGCACTATTAAATGTAATATGAACAGACATGGTCTATAACATTCCAAAATTTTAAAGTGTAATATTAAATATTTATTGATTTATATAAGTATTTAATGGATTATGTTTATTGTTGAATAAATAATTGTTCAATTTGAGATGATACATGATTTAGTTAATTATTTGTTGAATAAATAATTAAATATTAAATAATAAATATTTATTTGCAATATTAAATATTTATTGAATTATATGGAAATTTGAGTTGATGTGATTTAGTTAATTATTTGTGAAATAAATAATTAAGGAGCTAAGAAAATTAATTGTTATGAGGATATATATTAATTTAATTTAATAATTAAGTTGGAGAGCTAATAATGATTAAATGAATTATAGTATTTTAATTGAAATTGTGATTAAAATAAAGTGTTAGTTGATTAAATAAAATTATAATTATAAAGAAATTATAGTTTTGTGATAATGATTTATGTATTAAAGTAATTCAATAGATTAATATTTGAATTGATTATTTAATTAAATAGAAGTGTGACAAATAATCTTGCTATAAAGGAGTTATTAAAATAAATTAAGGGAGTTTAATTCAGTTTTTCCAAACAAGGCCTAATGCCTATTAAGTCTTTTATCTAATTGGGTTTTACCAAACAAGGCATAAGGATTAATGAGTTATTTTTAAGTTAGTTAACCAAACAAGCCTTATGGCTTTTGATTTCAAAAGAAATTGTAACTGATGTCAGTTAAGTTAGTATTATATTATATATTTAATATATATTATATCCTATATATGTTAGATATCTAGTACGTAGTTAGAGTTAGGGAAAAAAACAACTCAGAGAAGAAGAAGAAGAAGAAGAAGAAGAAGAAGAAGAAGAAGAAGAAGAAGAAAAGTGAGAGGGAATTGGAGAGAAGAAGAAGCTTGAGAATCAAAAAGGGTTGACCATCATCTTCTTCAAACAAGGTATCATCTTAACTCTATTATGGTTGTTCTTTTCAAAATTATAGTCAGATTCTCTCTCCCAATTTTCTCCATGAAAGCTTTGTAGAAGTGGAATTTTGTTATGTATAGGTTTTCATATAATAATCTAGAGTTATTAAACTATTTTCTTAAGCTATAATTGAGAATAGTCCATGAATTTATATTATGTATATGGTTGTGAAGAAAAAGTATTTTTACAGAGAGTTTTTGTGAATATATATATTGTGAAGCTTAAGGTAGAAATTGAGAGTCAATTAGTTGTTTAATTGATAAATTGATCGTCTAATTTGATAGAGTATGCATAATTATTGATAAGATGCTTTGAATTAATTTTTTTGGTTGAAAAACAAAACTTACAGTGTTGGTTTTCATTGAAATATCAAAAATGGAGTTTTTGTCAAAAACAGTGAAATTGGATGTTTTAAATTGGTTGTTTATGTTGTTGTATGGGTAGAAACATGTTAGAATTTCTTGAATTATGTTTACATGAAGTTATTGTATGAATTGCATGTGAATTAGTCTGTTAGAAACGAGCTTGTAGGCTAAATTGGCTTTTTTCGCACGCACTTGAGTCGTCACCGACATTAAAGTTTCAAGCAAAGACCGCTGCTCAAAGAAGATGCTATCACGTTCAAGAAGATTATCATCACTGGCAAAGACGGCTTCGTAGTATAATCACCGTGTCATGCAAACATTATCATCACGTCGCGTCATGCGTGACCCACGATTGTAAACCGTGGCGCCCGACGCGAAAGTTAATGTAATGTTACGGCGCTTTTGTTTATGTATATAAAACTTGAAAATAAATGTTATGTGTTAATAATATGAATGTTAAATGATGATTTCAGTAGTATTAAACTATGAATGAGCATGTTATCAAGAGTTAATTAGTATTAACATAGTTTGATTATGTGAATGGGTAATTTAACCTACATGATGTATATATTTTGGTTATATAGATATGAAATATTGGTAATGACTAATTATGTCATGATGACATATGTATAGGTTATTGATTCAAGTTGTAAGGTTTAGCTTGTGCTAAAGGCAAGTTTTCTAACTCTAAAACTTCGTTGTACAAGTTTAAATTTCGTTGAGCACATTATTGCTTTTGATTCCATTTCAAATGTACAAGTTGCTAACTTTACACTTTCGTAGAGTTAGATTGTTTATTATTGATAAAACTCTTGTATCTATTGGTTAATATGAATACAAGTATTCCAAATCTTATATTATTGAGCAAGTTCTTTAATATGTAACTTGTGATTTAGCATACGAGTTGTTCTAATTTAATATTCTAGTATTGAACAACTCTATCGTTCAAATTACTATTCAATATGCATGTTTAATACCCAAAATTCTCAATAACCTTGAATGTTATGATTATTCAATGCTTATGCTATTAGATTATTCCTAAAGCATAATGTTAATTTACAAATATCAATTCAGTTATGATTATTCCATAGCCTACAGTTATTTCTTTTGTAATCAACTAATCCTTAGTTGACATCATTGAATCCTAAATTACCTGTAATGTATCCAAACCAAACTTACTTTAGTGCGGACTTGTATTCTAAATAATGAGATGAACAACTCTTTTAATAGAGGTTTACGCTTAGCGTTGAAATGGTTGTGCACAATACATTGTACGAAGGGTTGATCCCCCTAAGTATGTGAGACCCCAGATTTTATGAATAAAGATTTAATTTTCTCGAAATAATTTTTTTTTTATTATGGTGTTGATTTGATGTAATGTTATAGTTGTGGGTAATATTTATAAATTTTGTAAAGTCACGCAAGTTGTTATATAATATTCGATTGGTGGGGAATATTCATTTTAACATGGAATATTCAGATAACTAAGACAATCATTGGTGGACCCCCTAACGGAATTATTGTCGGATTGAGAAAACGACAAAAATACTTTTTATGAAAATAACTAATTTGAGGTGTTACCGTTAAAACTATTGAACTACCCAGTAGTAAAAGTACAAAGAATGCCTGCGTAGTTGCACACTAGCACACGGTATTGATTATCGATGCTTACGTGAGAAGTCACCACCTATACTCAATTATTGTTACAAAGAATTGTTGCATCATATTTCTCATATTATTGATTCAATTATTGTTATAAAGATCTCTCGCATTATATGATATATTATTAAATCAATAATTGAGACTAAGAAAGTTATTTATATTATTATTTACAATATCGACAATGTCTAGAAGTTACACAAGGAGAGGTTTGGTCACCTAATTGCTGGCCTAATAAGGAGAAATCCTTATCTGAAAGCCCCTCTTTCGTGGGAACGACCTGGTTGTTAAATATTGTGAATTATAATATTAATGATGAATAAGTTTGTGTTGATTAAAGATGAATTTTATAGTTCCATTGTGTTGGACTTATTTGTGTTAGTATAATTGATGTCTGGAGGATATATTGTTCAATTGGGTATTCGGGACACTTTTCGTTTCGGAGTACTATTCACGAGTTATTATTCATGAGTTACTATTCACGAGTTACTATTCACAAGTTACTATTCATGAGTTACTATTCACGAGTTACTATTCATGAGTTACTATTCACGAGTTACTATTCATGGGGTACTATTCACCCGAAAGATATATTTATTTTTGGTCCAAATTATTTTTGGGTACAATATTATTCTATGAGGAGATGTGCTAATTTTTCAGACCATTGGTTGAAGATATAATAGTAAATCAATATGGACCGCTGGTGGAAGTTATAATAGTAAATAAATATGGATCGCTGGTTTAAAGTTTTATTAATAAATCAGTATGGACCGTTGTTTTAAGTTTTAATAGTAAACCAATCTGGATCGTCCATATAAAAGTAAATTAATCTGGACCGTTCATGGATTAGTTACTATGCAATCCATTCTTCTATAAATAGAAGCTCATTCCTTCATTATTTCTTACGAATTCACTAAACTCTAGAGAGAGAATTACAAGAGAACCTATAAAAAAGTATTCTGCTACTTTCCTACTCTTATATTCAGATTTTTTACTAGTAGAAGGTGTTATTTCTTTCTTTCATCTTAATGAAAAGAACTTATGTTATTCCATTATTTATTATTCATTTGAATAAACTCAGATAATGAGCTACCCTATACATGGTGACATTCTTCTAATATTCCGTTCTTTATTATTCGTTTAATATCGTCTGCAAGCGCGTTTGTGGGACCTGGTTCCATCCTTTATTATTATTCGTGGAATATCCTCCGTCATGCGTTTATGCCGGGACTGGTTCCATCCTTTATTATTACATTTGGAATATCCTCGTCATGTATGCGTTTTTACGTCGAACTCGGGTTCCTTTATTTATTATTCTCTGTTGAATAACTCGCATGCATGCGATCTATCGCATGCATGGTGATTTCTTTTGTTATTCCATTCTTTATTATACTCGGTTGGTTAAAACTTTGACTTCTATACCCATGAAATTAGTGGAATATCTTTGATATTTGCGCTTCATCCAAAATATCTTTTCATGGAAATATTTTTCCGAGCATTCTTGAATTTTACTCTACAAAGCAAAGATCATGTTGACAATTTTGACGTTATCGTTTCTAGATAAATTAATTCTTGAACTTGTTTTATTGAATTCTTATATCATTGTCATCATCCTCATGTTTATATTTTGTTGAAAGTTATCTCTGTGTATTTTGTAGTGCATAGATGGACTTGGTATGATTATGACCGTGGATTATTGATTGTAATCATGACCGTAATGTTACAAATGATGTGATAAAAGTCCTCATTGGCCCGTAGTGCATTGATGGACAGTTGTTGGCATGATCATGACCATTAATGAATACACGAATGTCCTTAGCCCGTAGTGCATGGATAATTTATGGTTGTGATACTAAAGAATATACTTGGTCAGTAAAAGGGGTGATTTGATGATGTGGATTATTTATTTGTCGAGTCCCAAATGATAAAAGTGATGAAAAACCTTTTAAATCATAGAAGATAGTAGATTTTATTCCCTACATGACTCTTCTAATGGATTGCTTGTTTCATTTGTAGTTAAACTTGATAGTTATTATATTTTATCGGTTTAACATCACAATTGCTAACGATAAATTATTCGCATTATCTTAGTCATAATATTTCTTCTTGGGCTAGTTGAGCTCACCCTTTCTTTCACCTTTGTTCTCTTCGTGAAATGAGAACGAAATGGGACTAGTCGGGAACAGAGTGATGGTCCTAGATGGTGCATTAGTAGTCCTCACTATTCTCGTGAAATAGTGTGATAATAATTGTAATGAAGACTCCTTTTGAGTTTGTATAATCTCTAGTAGACAATATTTGTATTCAAACTCTCAGTTTATGTTTTGTCGTATTGCATACCTACGGTTGTATTATTAAGTTGTATTTGAATTACGTATCATGTATCCAAGCGACTCAAGATGGGTGATGTATACCTAATTTTGGGGGCGCCACAGTTTAGTATCAAAGCTTAGGATATGATCCCCGGCTAAGATGTGAGAATAGAACTAGGAGGGAGAGACGGGAATTCTTCGCTAGTATGACCTACCTAAGTTTTTTTTGGTATTTAATTGGCTGGTCGAATATAGGGATAATATGTTACATGTCAATTAACCTTTTGTTTTGTGGCGAAGATCTCGAAAATGACATCCGAGAATGTTGAGAATAGCAATGGAGCACAAAGTGATCGTTAATTCACCACATATCAATAATCAGGATAATGTGCATCAGGAAGGCGACAATCCTCATGTAAACAACAACACTGATCAATTGACAAACGACGGTACATTTAGGAGTTTTTTAGAATTCATGCAACATCAGGCGAAGGAGGCTCTTGTTCATAATGCAGGAGGAAACAATGGCAACCCACGGTTGGTCACCGCTAAGCAATTCAAGGAACTGGGACCATCGGAGTTTTTGGGAAAGCCAGAACCACTTAAGGCGGAGACGTGGTTAAAGCAGATCACCAAGATATTTGATGTCTTGGGATGCTCCGAGGAGTAAAAGGTTCCCTTTGCCACCTTTATGTTGCGTGAAGAGGCAGATCACTGGTGGGAATCTGTAAAACGTACCCAGCCTAACGCACTCAAGATGTCTTAGGAGAAGTTCCAAGAGCTGTTCAATGACAAGTACTTTCCCGAAAGCATTCGTCACATGAAGGAGGTGAAATTTATCAAGTTGGAGCAAAACAACATGACCGTGTCGCAATACGAATCCAAGTTTGCCGAGTTGTCCCGATTTGCGACCCACTTGGTGGATAATGAAGAGAGAATGACGCGGATGTTTTTAAGAGGTTTGAAGCCGGACATACGTCAACATCTTATTTCTCATAAACTGTGTTTGTATTCAGATGTTGTAAATAGGGCTCGATTAGTGGAGTAGCGATAACGAAGTCAATGCAAAAAGAGAGCAGCCCGCAAAAAATGATAATACCAATGAGAGCAGATCATCAAAGCGGTGACAATAAGCATAGAGGAATCAACAAAGCCGAAATGGTAACCACTTCGGTGGTAATCATGGTCAAAACAATAAGAATGGACATTTCAAGAAGAGGAGATTCAACAATGATGGAAAGACGTCAAAGACCAAAGACCCGTTGTTAAGGAAGGAGAACGACCACCTATCATATGCTTCAAATGCGGAGGGGAGGGACACATCAGTCCAAAATGCGCGATGCCGTCCAAAGCATGTTATAATTGTGGAAGAGAATGTCACTTAGCCTGATTTTGTCATTCACCGAAGACAAGTTCAGCTAAGATGGAGGCACCAAAGGCCGTCCCAGAAAAGTCAAAGTCGGTAGTTTAAGAGAGAGTGTTTTTTTTCGTGACTAGGAACCTGAATAAAATTATCACGGGTATGTTAGTCATAAACTCTTGCGAAGTCTATACCGTGTTAGATACCAGTTCTACTCACTCTTTTATTGCACCTAGTTGTGTTCAATGTTTGAAGTTAACTTCGAAGAAGTTAGACTTTGATAAATCTGTTTAAACTCAGTTGGGAGGAACCTTCGTTACCTCCACTATTTATAAATCTTGTTCAAATCAACACTTTCACGTTACCTGTCGATCGTATCTCTTTGAAAATACTTGCCTTTGATGTAATTTTTGGAAACGATTGGTTAACTACTCATCATGTTTTTCGTAAGGTTGTTATCTTTCATACTCCTAACCAACCTGTTATGCGAATTCAAAGCAACCAAACCACTAAAGTCAATCATTGTCATATCAAGCCATAAGTAAAGAGCCCCGGTCCTTTCGTTGTTGACTTTCTTGTGTGGAATGCACCGAAGCCAGACTTTCTGTAGGCGACATCGTAAATGACGATGGCAAGTTGATAGGTATCAATGTGACGTACTATCCAAGTCTTGGATGAGGGTCACAATTTTGAATGATATTTCTATTGTTAATAAATTTCTTGACGTATTCTTAAAGACTTCCTGGTCTACCCCAGAGAGTGAAATCGAATTTTGTATTGACCCCAATACAAAATCCATTTCTTAAACCCTCAAATATTTTCTTCACCAAAAACGAACGTAACATGTGAACGTGGAAAAGCGAACGTGGTAGCTGACGCGTTGAGTAGAAGATCATATGCGGTTACAAGTGTGAATATATGAACCCATGTGAAGATAACGAATATAGAAGTAGAATCGACTTTAATCGATAAAGTTAAAGTCGCTCAAGCTACACACTCGGAGTTGATGAATGTGAATAATTAAGAAGGTTCAAGAGGGCGTTATTCTAGAAGCAAGAATTGACGAAGAGAGGAAATCTCAGCCCTCGATTTAATTGACCCATTTGAAATCCTCGATCAAGTAGGAACTGCGGCTTATAAACTCGTTTTACCGCCAAGTATGTCGCGTGTTCATAACGTTTTTAACGTATCGATATTACGTAAATATGTGGACGACCCAAACCACATTATTAATTTAGAACCGGACGAGATAGCAGAAGATTTAACGTATGAGGAGATACGTGTTAACATCTTGGATAAGAAAGATCATATTCGACGCTCAAAGGTTATACCTCAAGAGTTAGAATTTGAAGTGAAGTCAAGGTATCCTCATTGTTCTAAGATACCAGTATCGTCACGTAAATTTCGAGGGCGAAATTTCATAAGGAGAGGAGATTGTGAGACCCCAGATTTTATGAATAAAGATTTAATTTTCTCAAAATATTTTTTTATTATTACGGTGTTGATTTGATGTAATGTTATAGTTGTCAGGTAATATTTATAAATTTTGCAAAAGCACGCAAGTTGTTATATAATATTCGATTGGTGGGGAATATTCATTTTAACGGGGAATATTCGTGACAACAAGACAATCATTGGTGGACCCTATTAACGGAATTATCATTCGGATTGAGAAAACGACAAAAATACTTTATGAAAATAACGGCGAAGGTGTTACCATTAAAACCGTTGAACTACATTAGTAGTAAAAGTACAAGAATACGGCGTAGTTGCACAAAGAAAGACACCAGTATTGATTATTGATGCTTATTGAGAAGTCACTCATTTATACTCAATTATTGCTACAAAGATAATTCGCGATCATATTTCTCATATTATTGATTCAATTATTGTTACAAAGATCATCTCGCATTATATGACATATTATTAAATCAATAATTGAGACGACAAAGTTATTCATATTATTATTTGTAATATTGACAATGTCTAGAAGTTCTGTCAAGGAGAGGTTTGGTCACCTAATTGCGTGCCAATAAGGAGAAATCCTTACCTGAAATCCCCCTCTTTCCTGGGAACGACCTGGTTGTTAAATATTGTGAATTATAATATTAATGATGAATAAGTTCGTGTTGATTAAAGATGAATTTTATAGTTCCATTGTGTTGGACTTATTTGTGTTAGTATAATTGATGTCTGGAGGATATATTGTTCAATTGGGTATTCGGGACACTTTTTGTGTCGGAGTACTATTCACGAGTTACTATTCACGAGTTACTATTCATGAGTTATTATTCACGAGTTACTATTTACAAGTTACTATTCACGGGGTACTATTCACCCGAAAGATATATTTATTTTCGGTCCAAATCATTTTTGGGTATAATATTATTCCATGAGGAGATGCTAATTTTTCAAACCGTTGGTTGAAGATATAATGGTAAATCAATATGGACCGCTGGTAGAAGTTATAATAGTAAATCAATATGGATCGCTGGTTTAAAGTTTTAATAGTAAATCAGTATGGACCGTTGTTTTAAGTTTTAATAGTAAACCAATCTGGATCGTCCGTATAAAAGTAAATTAATCTGGACCGTTCATGGATTAGTTACTATGCAATCCATTCTTCTATAAATAAAAGCTCATTCCTTCAATATTTCTTACGAATTCACTGAAACTCTAGAGAGAGAATTACAAGAGAACCTATAGAAAAGTATTCTGCTACTTCCCTACTCTTATATTTAGTTTCTTTTACGGTAAGGGGTGTAATTTCTTTCTTTCACCTTAATGAAGAGAACTTATGTTATTCCATTATTTATTATTCTGTTGGAATAACCTGTATACGCGTGCTACCCTTTACATGGTGACATTCTTCTAATATTCCGTTCTTTATTATTCGCCGGAATATCACGTGCAAGCGCTTCTGGCGGACCGGTTCCATTATTTATTATTCCGCCGGAATATCCCGTCTGCGTATGCGTTACGTGGGACTGGTTCCATCCTTTATTATTCGCGTCGGAATATCACGCTCGTGCATTTACGCCGGACTGGTTCCATCCTTTATTATTCATTGAAATATCCCGTCATGCGTTTACATGGGACTGGTTCCGTTATTTATTATTACATTGGAATAACTTTGTATGTGTGGTCTATCGCATGCATGGTGATTTCTTTTGTTATTCCATTCTTTATTATACTCGGTTGGTTAAAACTTTGACTTCTATACCCATAAAATTAGTGGAATATCTTTGATATTTTGCGCTTCATCCAAAGATCTTTTCATGGAAATATTCTTCTAAGTATTCTTGAATTTTACTCTACAAAGCAGTATCATGTTGACAATTTGGACGTTATCAGTTCCTAGATAAATTAATTCTTGAACTTGTTTTATTGAATTCTTATATCATTGTCATCATATTCATGTTTATATTTTGTTGAAAGTCATACGTGTATTCAGTAGTGCATAGATGGACTTGGTATGATTATACGACGGGATTATTGATTGTAATCTTGGATCGTAATGTTACAAATGATGTGATAAAAGTCCTCATTGGCCCGTAGTGCATTGATGGACAGTTGTTGGCATGATCATGACTATTAATGAATACACGAATGTCCTTGGCCCGTAGTGCATGGATAATTTGTGGTCGTGATACTAAAAAATATCCTTGGCAGTAAAGCGGGGTGATTCGATGATGTGGATTATTTATTGTCGAGTCCCCAATGATAAAAGTGATGAAAAACCTTTTAAATCATAGAAGATAGTAGATTTTATTCCCTACTTGACTCTTCTAATGGATTGCTTGTTCACCGCAGATTAAACTTGATAGTTATTATATTTTATCGGTTTAATACTTTGTTGAAGGCTAACGATAAATTATTACGCATTATCTTAGTGATAATATTTCTTCTTTGGGCTAGTTGAGCTCATCCTTTTTTCACTTGCTTTTTTCTTGAAATGAGAACGTAGTGGGACTAGTCGGAGAAGCAGTGATGGTCCTAGATGGTGCATTAGTAGTCCTCACTATTACGCGTGAAATAGTGTGATAATAATTGTAATGAGGACTCCTTTTGAGTTTGTATAATCTCTAGTAGACAATATTTGTATTCAAACTCACAGTTTATGTTTGGTCATATTGTACACTACAGTTATATTATTAAGTTGTATTTGAATTCTGTACCATGTATCTGGCGACTCAAGATGGGTGATGTATACCTAATTTTGGGGGTGTCACAAAGTACGTGGAGTCCTTATAGTCTTATGACTGTTAAAGTTAAAGTTGAAGGATTACTTATAACTATGGACATGATTCGTGGTCATTAGACCCTCAGTGAATGTTATAATTTTCAGAAAGTTAATAGAATATATTGTTCAGTTCTATTGAGCCTAATATTGGCAATTGATGTAAAAGTGTAAAGATTTATTTATTGTTATTTCAAGTGGGCCTTGTTTGCTCACTCTTGCCTGTAAACTTTCTTACAGCTAAAGTTGAAACGGGTGACGTACCTAGCACCAGTAAGGGAAAAGGAAAGATGAATAAATACTGAAGACTTGTAATAGTTTTGATAGTTTACTTTCAGACTTTGGTTTAAAGATTGTAATGAAGTTTATTTAAATTTCCGCATTTGAATGATTGTTGTTAAAGGTTAGATAACTTTGTGAGATTTTATTTAAGTTTAATCTCGTATAATGAGTGTTTTATTATTTAATTTTATTATAATTGGGTAGTTATAAATGAATGTTTTGATTAAGTGAACACCAAATCTTGAGGAAATGAAGTACCGTGGATTTGGGGTGTCACTGAGTTGGTATCAAAGCTTTAGGTTATGAACCTTAGGTGGGGGGAAAAGCCTTAGGAAGTAACCTTTGAAAAGATAGTGGAGATAACTCTTATCGAGTTATCTCCACTATCTTTTCAAAGGTTACTGAACAATAGACTGCAATGACACAAAAAGACGGCGAGATCCAGGATCGTGAGGAACGACTGACAAACGCCGAGGAGAAACTAATACAGACTGAAGGAGAGAAAGAATAATTGATCGAGATGGTTGCTGAACTGAAGAACAAGTTGAGAGAAGAAGCTGCTAAGAGGGCAAGAGCTGAAGATGCATACGAGGAAGCTTATCAAAGAACTGGAAGAGCAGTAAGGAACTCACAGGCGAAAAGGATGAAGATGGAAGAGATGGATAAAGTATTTGACACCGCAATTAATCGAGCTCAAGATCGGGTCAAGGGATATCCGATTCAGTTCGAGACGCTGCCATCATATGTATTAGATCGCAGGACAATGTTTCGAGTCATGGAGGAAGAACGTGATAGGGCTAAGAAGTATCTTAATAGATCATCATAGAAAATGTGCCTATAAAGCACGTAATAAGTATTAAATAATGTGTAAATCCCTAGTGTTAAGTAACCATGGGATATGATAATAATGATGTTGTCTGTAACTTTTGTAGTTCAGAAAGGAATGTAAATAGCGTTGATGCTATTGTTTTTATGTTGTTCGAAGTAATGATGAATAAATAAAAGTTATTATTTTATTCAAAGTGTTATGTGTTATGTGGTTATTTCTTTTATGGAGGCAAGTTAATTAGAAATACTTAAAGAAGTTGAGTAATAGTCTAATAGATGTTTTGTTTTAACAAAAAATGCCTCCCAGACATGAACCACCCCGACAGAGAAACAATGAGAGAACTACCAATAACGACAATGTTGACGGTAACCCCATTCAACAACTAGTGACACTACTGATAGGAGCGTTGCAGAATCAACCACAAAACCATGGTACAACATTTAAGGATTTGGCGGTTGGACCACGAATTCTGGTGGGTACATGAATCGATTGAAGCACAAAACCGGATTATGGAGATAGAAAAGGTGTTCGATGTCGCTAGGGTAGGGGATGATCAGAAGACTGCTTTCGCAATATTCATGTTGAAAGCAGAAGCTAGTTATTGGTGGCAGGCCAATAAAACTCGTGAAGGGCCAGGAGTGATGACCTGGGATAGGTTCAAGGAGTTGTTCTTCGAGACTAATTTCCTAGAGAGTTTGAAGAGTCAGCTGGAAGTACAGTTTCTGGAACTAAAGCAAGGAACGATGACGGTATCTGAGTATGCCACGAAGTTCAACGAATTGGCGAGGTTTACACCATATCAGGTCAGCACAGACGAGCGTAAGGCGAAGAGATTTGAGCAGGATGAAGCCCCTGGTGCATGCGAAGAGGGTCTCCCCTGTTCCAATTAAAGACATTTGCTGTGATGATGGATGGAAAGCAAGATTACAAGGTGGAGGTGGAGAGAGGCAGTGACAAAGTTCAACCATGAACAAAAGAAGAAAAAGAATGAGAATGAGATTAAGAATGGAGGTGGTAGCAGTGGAAACAACAACAACAACAATGACATGAAGAGGAAGTGGAATGGGAATGTGGGTGCTGGAAACCAGCAGGGTAACCAGCAAAACAAAAAGTTTGAAGCATTTGCGACATGCGGGAAATTCCATAAGGGTGCGTGCTTGATAGGGAAGCGAGTATGCTACAATTATGGCCAGGAGGGTCACATCGCCCCAAATTGCACTCAACCGAAGAAGAATGTTTGCTTCACGTGCGGATCCAAGGATCACTTTGCTCGTGAATGCCCTAAGAAGAGGGAAGGAGTGACAACCAGAAGTAATGGAGGTAACAATGGAGGTACATGGGCCATTGCAGGACCTGCAGCATCAAACAAACCCACAACCAGAACCTTCAACATGACTGTGTAAGATGTTGTGCAATCAAAAGATGTAGTGTCAGGTATTATCCCAATCAATGATATAAATGCTTATGTATTATTTGATTCGGGTGCTACTTGTTCGTTTATATCTGATGAATTTGCTAAGAGGTTAGAATTGCCTAGAGAAGAACTGAATTTTCCTTTGAACATAGAAATTATAGAGAGTTAAATAAAGTCACTATTAAGAATAGGTATCCGTTGCCTAGAATAGATGACTTGTTTGATCAGCTGAAGGGTGCTAAATATTTCTCAAAAATTGATTTGAGAAGTGGGTATCACCAATTGAAGGTAAGAAAGGAGTATATACCTAGAACGGCATTCAGAACTCGGTACGGACATTACGAGTTTCTGGTGATGTCTTTTGGTTTAACTAATGCCCCTGCTGCGTTCATGGATTTGATGAACAGGGTGTTTAAACCATTCTTAGACAAGTTTGTAGTGGTATTTATTGATGACATTTTGGTGTATTCCAAAACTCAAGAAGAACACGTGGAACATTTACGTTTGACATTGGAAACACTAAGGAAGGAAAAGTTGTACGCAAAATTCTCTAAGTGCGAATTTTGGCTCGACCGTGTACAATTTTTGGGTCATGTTATTGACAAAGATGGGATTTCAGTGGATCCATCAAAAGTGGAAGCTGTGGTCAATTGGGAACAACCAAGAACACCATCAAAAGTGAGGAGTTTCTTGGGACTGGCCAGTTATTATAGAAGATTCATTCAAGATTTTTCTAAGATAGCCACTTTGCTAACAAATTTGACAAGGAAAGCTGTAAAATTCGTTTGGACGGAGAAATGTGAAGAGAGTTTCCAAGATTTAAAGAAGAAGTTAAGTATGGCACTTGTGTTGACATTACCGGATAATCTGAGAAATTTTGTGGTGTATAGTGATGCCTCACACAAAGGGTTGGGTTGTGTTCTTATGCGAGCAAGCAAAGTCATTGCGTATGCATCAAGACAACTAAAGGATTATGAGAAAGGGTATCCGACTCATGATTTGGAATTGGGCTGCGATTGTATTTTGCTACGAAGATATGGAGACACTATCTTTATGGAGAGAAATGTGAAATCTACACGGACCATAAAAGTTCAAGTATATTATCACTCGGAAGGATTTGAACATCGTCGAAGAAGATGGATGGAATTGATAAAAGATTACGATTGTGAGATCTTTTATCATCCCGCAAAGCGAATGTGGTTGCGAGATGCTTTAAGCGAGGAAAGGTCGGGAAAAGTTAATGCTGATAACAACTCAGGAGGAGCTCATTTCAGCAATGACAAAACTGGAGTTGGAAATCAAATTTCCAAACGAATCTGACGAACAATTATTCCAGATAAAAGTTGGTCCAACTTTAGTGGACAAAGTGAAGAATGCTCAACTACAAGATGAAGAGTGTGGGAAAATCAAAGAGAATCTGGTTAAAGGCGGTGATGTAAAATACAAGGTCGATACTGAAGGATTACTACGATTCGAGGGAAGAATTTGGGTTCCAGCAGTGCTAGAACTGAAAGAAGAAATTTTGACCGAATCTCATAGCTCAAAATATTCAATTCATCCAGGAAGCACGAAAATGTATTAAGATTTGCGCCAAAATATTTGGTGGCCAAACCTGAAAAGGGATGTTGCTGAATGCGTAGCGAAATGCTTGACATGCCAGAGAGTAAAAGCCGAACATCAAAGACCCAGCGGATTACTCCAACAGTTGGAAATACTGGAATGGAAGTGGGAACACATCATAATGGATTTTGTGGTGGGTCTTCCAACTACTCAGAGAGGATGCGATGCGATTTGGGTGATAGTGGACAGACTGACGAAATCAGCACACTTTCTACCAATAAAGATTAGATTCAATCTTGATCAGTTGGCAAGATTGTACATTAAGGAGGTTATTTCGAGGCACGGAGTGCCAGTATCAATTGTGTCCGATAGAGATCCGCAATTCACATTAAATTTACGGAAGAGACTACAAGAATGCATGGGGACACGATTTTGAATGAGAGTCGGACTTATCATCCACAAGCAGATGGCAAAGCGAAGCGAACAATTCAGATATTGGAAGATATGCTAAGAGCATGCGTCATGGACTTTAAAGGAAGCTGGGAAGAACATTTACCGTTGGTGGAATTTGCTTACAACAACAGTTACCACACGAGCATCGGCATGCCACCTTACGAGGCATTGTACGGCAGAAAGTGCGAACTCCTTTGTCTTTAGGATGAAGTCGGTGAACATCATTTATTAGGACCGAGCGGTGGTACAACAAACTCGGCGTTGTTAAACTCATCGAGGACAAGATTAGTAGCTTGACCAAGAAGATGAGAAAAAAGTATCTTTGATCAACACGAACAAGATCGTGCATTCGACGTAGGGACTTTTGTATTCCTAAAAGTTTCTCCTGGAAAAGGAAAATTCATTTTTGGTAAAAAAGGAAAGCTAAGCCCGAGGTTTATTGGACCCTTTGAAGTCTTTGCGAAAAAGTGGGAGAAGTGGCTTACGAGGTAGCTCTACCTCCGAGTTGGAAAACATTCATGATGTTTTTCACATTTTGATATTACGACCATATAAACCCGACTACAAACATGTGATCGAGTATGAACCGAGTTGAGTTCAAGAAAGATTTGTCTTATGAAGAGGTTCTATCCGGATAGTCGATGAGGAAAGAACAAGTGCTCGGGAATAAAGTGATACCTTACGTGAAGGTGATATGGAGGAACCACAATATTTGAAGAAACTACGTGAGAACTCGAAGAGAAAATGTTGAAAGAATACCACAGGTTATTTGTTTAAATTGTGTCTTGATTACGGGGACGAGAATCTTTGTAAGTAAGGGAAGAATGTAACGAATGATTTGTTTGAGTTGTGATTACGAGGGCGAGAATCCTTGTAAGGAGGAATGATGTAACATTCGAGAATTTAAAAGTGTAATATTAAATATTTATTGATTTATATAAGTATTTAATGGATTATGTTTATTATTGAATAAATAATTATTCAATTTGAGATGATGTGATTTAGTTAATTATTTGTTGAATAAATAATTAAATATTAAATAATAAATATTTATTTGCATATATTAAATATTTATTGAATATATGGCAATTTGAGTTGATGTGATTTAGTTAATTATTTGTGGAATAAATAATTAAGGAGCTAAGAAAATTAATTGTTATGAGGATATATACTAATTTAATTTAATAATTAAGTTAGAGAGATAATAATAATTAAATGAATTATAGTATTTTAATTGGAATTGTGATTAAAATAAAGTGTTAGTTGATTAAATAAAATTATAATTATAAAGAAATTATAGTTTTGTGATAATGATTTATGTATTAAAGTAATTCAATAGATTAATATTTGAATTGATTATTTAATTAAATAGAAGTGTGACAAATAACCTTGTTATAAAGGAGTTATTAAAATAAATTAAGAGAGTTTAATTCAGTTTTGTCAAACAAGGCCTAATGCCTATTAAGTCTTTTATCTAATTAGGTTTTGCCAAACAAGGCATAAGGATTAATGAGTTATTTTTAAGTTAGTTAACCAAACAAGCCTTATGGCTTTTGATTTCAAAAGAAATTGTAACTGATGTCAGTTAAGTTAGTATTATATTATATATTTAATATATATTATATATTATATCCTATATACGTTAGATATCTAGTACGTAGTTAGAGTTAGGGAGAAAAACAACTCAGAGAAGAAGAAGAAAAAGAAGAAGAAGAAGAAGAAGAAGAGGAGGAAAAGAAGAAAAGTAAGAGGGAATTGGAGAGAAGAAGAAGCTTGAGAATCAAAAAGGGTTGACCATCATCTTCTTCAAACAAGGTATCATCTAAACTCTATTATGGTTGTTCTTTTCAAAAATTATAGTTGTATTCTCTCTCTCCCAATTTTCTCCATGAAAGCTTTGTAGAAGTGGAATTTTGTTATGTATAGGTTTTTATATGATAATCTAGAGTTATTAAACTATTTTCTTAAGCTATAATTGAGAATAGTTTGTGAATTTATATTATGTATATGGTTGTGAAGAAAAAGTATTTTTCAGAGAGTTTTTGTGAATATATATTGTGAAGCTTAAGGTAGAAATTGAGAGTCAATTAGTTGTTTAATTTATAAATTGATTGTCTAATTTGATAGAGTATGCATATTTATTGATAAGATGCTTTGAATTAATTATTTTGGTTGAAAAACAAAACTTACAGTGTTGGTTTTCATTGAAATATCAAAAATGGAGTTTTTGAAAACAGTGAAATTGGATGTTTTAAATTGGTTGTTTATGTTGTTGTATGGGTAGAAACATGTTAGAAGTTCTTGAAATATGTTTACATGAAGTTATTGTATGAATTGAATGTGAATTAGTCTGTTAGAAACGAGCTTGTAGGCCAAATTGGCTTTTTTTGCACTTGATTCTTAGAAGGCTATCGATCGATCTTGAAGTTTTTATTGTATTTGACCAATGATGCGTTCTTTGTTAATATTATCATCACCATGCCATGACACGACTTCAGTAGTATAATCACCGCCATAAATATCATCATCATGCATCATGTAGTACGATGATGTAAGCTGTAAAGCTGGTGGTGCCGTTGAGTTAACGAGAATGTTACGGCAGTTTTGTTTATGTATACAAAACTTGAAAATAAATGTTATGTGTTAATAATATGAATGTTAAATGATGATTTGATGTAGTATTAAACTATGAATGAGCATGTTATCAAGAGTTAATTAGTATTAACGTAGTTTGATTATGTGAATGGGTAATTTAACCTACATGATGTATATATTTTGGTTATATACATATGAAATATTGGTAATGACTAATTATGTCATGATGACATATGTATAGGGTATTGATTCAAGTTGTAAGGTTTAGCTTGTGCTAAAGGCAAGTTTTCTAACTCTAAAACTTCTTTGTACAAGTTTAAATTTTGTTGAGCACATTATTGCTTTTAATTCCATTTCAACTGTACAAGTTGCTAACTTTACACTTTCGTAGAGTTAGATTGTTTATTATTGATAAAACTCTTGTATCTATTGGTTCATGTGAATACAAGTATTTCAAATCTTATATTATTGAGCAAGTTCTTTAATATGTAACTTGTGATTTAGCATACGAGTTGTTCTAATTTAATATTCTAGTATTGAACAACTCTATCGTTCAAATTACTATTCAAAATGCATGTTTAATACCCAAAATTCTCAATAACCTTGAATGTTATGATTATTCAATGCTTATGCTATTAGATTATTCCTAAAGCATAATGTTAATTTACAAATATCAATTCAGTTATGATTATTCCATAGCATACAGTTATTTCTTTTGTAATCAACTAATCCTTAGTTGATTACCGTTGATGTGACAACCCCAAAATAGGTTCATTCCATCCAACCCATTCTGAGTCGCCAAATACATGGTACAGAAAACAACTTCCACTTTATTAATACAATTGTTGTGCAAGATACGACAACACTTAAACTATGAGTTTAAATACAAATATATACCAACTGTGACTCATGTCCCAACCGTGGACAGCACCTCATAATGACACCTTACATAAAGGTATAGTTGAAAACTGTTTTAGAAATTAGAATCTTTGGGAAGTGCTCAAGGAAACCTTCGTACATGGGAGACCATGCGTCTAAGTTAAGATAGATATCATATGGCCACAGTAATTATCATTGGTCAATTAATAGACCCTAAAGAAAAATGAGAAGATTACTATCATATTCTTCCCAATGGTGTGTCTTCTCTTGACATATTATTATCTCCACCGTCTCTAATTGAGAATTATACTTCAACCAAACTCCAAGATTATATAGGCAGTGCTCGTATATATACTCAGCAAGTGGATGAGCACAACCTTGTCTTATGATGACTCGAGGTTGTATGTCATGAGACATCTTCTATGATAGTGGCAAAACACTCTTCCAAGTTAAATTCACCTCACCCTCAACATCTATAGACCACCGTTCTATTCCCCTGCTATTCCCCGCTTGTCCCAGCTACACTTTTATTACACGAAAGGAATTGTGAAGCAAAAGGGTGAGCACAACTAGCTCAAGATAAAGAATATCATGACTAAAGATAAATAAATTATCAATAGCCTTCATCAAGTAATAAATCGAGATTTAGAACATATGGTAGATGATAAAACTTTTCAACCATAGTTCGGTAAATGAACGAGCAATCCATTAGAAGAGTCAAATAGACCATAAAATCTATTATCTTCTCCATGTTAAAAGTCCATCAACAATGTTTTATCCTCGTAACATTAATCAACAATTTCGCCCACAATCACGTGTATAACCCATAATCGTAATTGTAGTTCTAAATTCCTTTCCTCATCCAGACAAAGTTAATTTTCATCACCTGAAACATCAAAGATCATGGTTATACCAAATCACAGTTCATGTTCATAATCCTACTAATAAATTCATCTTTGCACTACGACCAAAGATATTCATCAACAATTCATCTTTGCACTACTGGCCAAAGATATTCATCAACAAGTCATCTTTGCACTCACAAAAGCCAAAGATATTCAACAACAGGTCATCTTTGCATTACGAGCCAAAGATATTCATCAGAAATCATTCATCTTTGCAATACAGGCCAAAGATATTCAGTTATATCATCATTTAGGACTGAAGATGATGCAAAATATTTTAAAGAAAACGATTCCAGTGAAACAAAAGAACAAATATTAAGGATTCGTACTTTAAACTACCCAAGTTCAAAAATACTTCATAAATAACCAGAGTGGAGTAAAATTCAAGAATGAAGACCAAAACATAGATCCAATCAAAGATAGGAATCATAACAGACAATCTTGGACACAGAGAAGAAAACTTAATTTTTCTGTGAATAATGTCGTATTTGTGAATAGTGCCATATACATGAATAGTGCCGTATACGTGAATAGTAACTCCGATACCAAAAGATAGAAATTTCACAAAAAACATCATCATGTTTCGTGAATAGTACTCGTGAATACTTACTCATGAATAGTAACTCATGAATAGTAACTCGTAAATAGTAACTCATGAATAGTAACACCGACATGAAAAAGTTCTAAATTTGATAAAAAGTTTAAACCAATATTTCGGCATAATGATATTGAAGAAATAATATCATTTATGAAGAAAATAATCTCCCTTACAATCCCTTAAAATCACTTACCATACCTTACCTCAAAAGAGCAGTACTTCTGACTGAAATAACGCTGAACGAACTTGCACCGTATAGCAACACTCAAGATATCAAAATACTCACAAGAATACACTCGATAATATAGAGAGAGAAATAGAGAGAAAACTTTAGTTTCTGGTGTGATTTTCAATTCTAACCTAAGCACCCTATTTATAGGAAAATGCTTAGAACACCAAAGCAGAAAATTTAATAAATTAATAATATAATTATAAAATTTTCTTACGCACACCCAAGAAATCTGAATTCAGCATCTAACATGTGCAAGTGGGGCCCACCCACTTGTTAAAAACGTTTTTCTTTTAAAAAATATTTACAACTTCAAAAATCAATTATTCCGAAACTTCAATAATTCATAATAAATAGCTCTTTTATCAGAAAATTCGAATCTCACGACTTTTTATAGGAAATTAAATTCTCTACAACTTTGCATAACAAAGTTTTTCCAAATTCCAAACAGAAATCAACCGAAATCCATATACGGACGATTTTACAGGCTATAATCAAATTTCAGTCAAGAAATGGGTCCACCAACATGTTTAACATGTTTTAAACATTTATTGCAAAAAAAAATACTCCTCCTCATTTACTCATATATACAACATTCATTGTAAAAATATCACCATTATTATATTATTAAAATATAATAATATATTTAAATGAATTATTTTATCGAAAAAAGATTAAATATTAATTTTCAACAATTATCACATTAAAAATTTTCTCCATCTATATCCACATAAAATGAATATTTTCCTTATCATATAAATCAATAATTAATTATTCACAAATAATATTATGAGAATCACAATAATGACAACTGTGCAATTCCCGTGAAATAGGGATTTCAATAAAAAATTTCTCACTTCTTGGTGGCAATGCAATTAGGTGACCAAACCTCTCCTTAGACGTAACTTTCTAGACATTGCCAATAATGTTATCTAATAATATTATTCCGATAATATGAATTATTGTCTAGATAATGGAAAAATATTGTGTAGTGACAATTATTAAAACAACAAAGTAATATGAAATATCAACGCAAGCAATTATTAAATCAATAAAATAATATAATTGAATAAAGTAATTATTGTAACAATTATTGAGTAGTGCCTTCTTTACGTAAGAATCAATAATTGGTGCAATACTGCGTGTCTTCTTTGTGCAACCACGATATTACTATATTTTAACCACCGAGTATTCCAACAAAGTGTTAACCTGTGAATAAATACTGCCATATTATTTATAAAAAAACTCCCTTTTGTCATTTTCTTCATCCGATAGTTATTTACATTATGGGGCCCAAAAAGGTCAAGTCGTAAATGCGAATATTTCTGGCGAAAAGAATATTCCACGACCAAACGAATATTCCCCGATAGAAATGAGTATTTTATAACCACTTGCATATTTTGAAAAAAAAATCATATATCACCCTTAACTTTAACTCTTATCAATTTAACCATTTACTGAAAAGTAATTATAAGGAAAATTGAATACTTTTATTTCATAAAATTTGGGGTCTTACAGTTGAATCCTAAATTACCCTGTAATGTATCCAAACCAAACTTACTTTGGTGCGGACTTGTATCGTAAATACTGAGATGAACAACTCTTTTAATAGAGGTTTACGCTTAGCGTTGAAATGGTTGTGCACAATACATTGTATGAAGGGTTGATCCCCCTAAGTACGTGGAGTCCTTATAGTCTTATGACTGCTAAAGCTAAAGTTGAAAGATTACTTATAACTGTGGATATGATTCGTGGTCATTAGACCCTCAGTGAATGTTATAATTTTTAGAAAGTTAATAAAATATATTGTTCAGTTCTATTGAGCCTAATATTGGCAATTGATGTAAAAGTTTAAAGATTTATTTATTGTTATTTCAAGTGGGCCTTGTTTGCTCACTCTCTTCGTGTAAAATTTCTTACATTAAAGTTGAAGCAGTGACGTACCTAGCACCGATGAAGGGAAAAGGAAAGATGAATAAATACTGAAGACTTGTAATAATTTTGATAGTTTACTTTCAGACTTTGGTTTAAAGATTGTAATGAAGTTTATTTAAATTTCCGCATTTGAATGATTGTTGTTAAAGGTTAGATAACCTGGAAGATTTTTATTTAAGTTTAATCCTGCATGGGCAGGTTTTTATTATTCAATTTTATTATAATTTGGTAGTTATAAATGAATGTTTTGATTAAGTGAACACCAAATCTTGAGGAAATGAAGTACCAGGATTTGGGGGTGTCACATGATCATGGAGAATGGCTAAATCAAAGCGAGATGGAAGACATTGCATGGAGAGATGAAGCTAACAGAAGAAGGAGAGCTGCAGAGCATGCCAATCCTCCAAGAAGCAAAAGGCAGAAGAAATAGAGATAAGTTGAAATTTATTACTTATTGATGTAATTATGCTTTATTGTAATATCTGTCTTTTCAAACATCAATAAATTCAAGCTTATTCTCTAAAGATTTTAGCTGCTCACTGAAACACTAAGTCATATTTATTTTCTAGCAACTGCATCTAGAAATTGATGATTATGATACAAATCTCATTGGTTATGTCAACATCAAATAGGGGGAGATTGTTGGGTATTGCATATTTAAATTTGATGTTAAAAGTAAATAATCATGCTTAAATATAAATTCCTTCAAAGAACATATGTACAAGGACTTAGATGATTGATCAAAATTGTTAGCTTGATCTGTGCTTTATGTTTATCATTCTATAAATGAATGTATAGAAGAAACGATCGAGGCTGTACTAGGATGATCTATTTTGAGTTGTAATAGATAGGCATCAACAGAATCGTAGTCTATCGAGCCAGCCGAGGGATTGCAGAAGCCAAAGCTGAATCGTAGAGTATCAAGAAAGTTACTACAAAATCGTAGTCTGCTTTGGAGGGCATCACTCAGAATCGTAGAGTTGGTCCAAACGCCTGTCAAGCCAAATCAAGCCAGCAAAGATCGTAGTCTACCAGTGCTTAAGAGAAATTGTAGTGTTCTCCTTTATCAGTCTGGATCAAGCACGAATGTGGTAAGACGCCACAATCATGATCGTAGTGCATCATCTGTCTGCATCAGAAGCATCGAGCTTTGTCCATTTGTTGAAGAATAAATTAAAACAATTCTGGAATGGATTATAGACATTGAGACTCTCAGGAATCCCAATGACTCAACACTCATCCTTAGTATATAACAACGAAACGTATTGAAGAAGTTAGGAAAAGTACTACATGTTAGCTGAAAACACCTTTTCAGGTGTTAGGTGAGATAACAGTCTGATGTGTTAGTGGGCCAGACGACTGGACAGAAGATTTCCAGGAAGTCACCATCAGTGCTCAGAAATGTCAAATACAATTAATGCTTCAACAGATGCCTTCAAACAGAAATATTTCAAAGGCACCTTATATATACAAATCAGATACAGATGCAAGAGTGCAAGCAAGTACACAACAAAAAGTTGAAGCACATTTAAACGCTAAACTCTACGATCTGTAAAGAAAGCTTGCTCAGCTACTCAGTTCTTTAAAACACATGTTTAACGGCAACTGAGTAGCACAACTCAAGAACTCAAATCTCATTAAGTGAAGAAAGAAGTTCCAAGTCTGTTAGACTTGAAGAGTTCTAAGTGAACTAAGAAGTTTCAAGACTGCTAGTCTTGAAGGAATCTAAGTGATTCGAAGATTGTAAAGACATCATTAGTGGATTTCCTACTCAAGAAGTAGAAGAGTGGACTAGGAGCCTTGAGTGCTTTGAACCACTTAAAAACATTGTGTCTTTTATATTCTTACTATAACTGCTATATCTGTCATAACTACTTATCACCTATTAACTTGGTTTATCTTAAAGGGAAACAAACAAATCTCAAATTCCGCTGTGATTAAATCATTAACAAATCTGACAAGTATTTTGTAAAAAGAAATCTTAAAATATCTATTCAACCCCCCCCCCCCCCCCCTTCTAGATAACTACTGTGCCTCTGGGAACTAACAGATCTCATTCCATCAGAAATAGATTTTGATTAAGTTATCTTCTGAAGAACTATTTGGCTTGCACATTTTCGTTTATCTGTGTGGGTGTTTTTCCATTAACGAAAATCTGGTTAGAGCAATTACAAGCAAGGGTTATCAAGTTGGGTTTCCAGTAACGCACACTAGGAGCTTGGAAGATTGCTTGAACTAGGATTTGAGTTGTTTGGGCTGCATTTAAATTGGAATTCTTTGGGATTTTTTTGTCATAAGTTTGGGGGTTATTTCTGCATAGATTGGCATTGTTGTTGCAAAATGGGTGTGGAGTTTTCGTTGGCTTGAATTGGCAACCACTGGCTTCGTCTTGCTTTTGTTCACCAACTGCTGAAATCTGAATATGGCTTCAAAGAGGCAAAGGCTTAGTATGGGCGGTTCTTCCTCTTCTTCAAGGATACAAAGGTGGGACAGTGCCAAATTCATCAGCGAAGAAACATGGAAACGATACAAGCACTCCTTTGCCAAATGAAACTTGGTGCCTGAGCAAGGTTTTCGGCCTGATCAAATGAAGGATGTCGAGCTGATGGCCATGATTATTGGATGCAAGTGGGTGCACTTTACAAAATCTCTTGAGTTGGCTATCATCTCTATGGTCCATGAGTTTTATGCAAATGACAGTGCCTACGGTCCAGCTGTTGTTCAAGTCAGGGGGCGATCAATGACGTATGATAGTCAATCCATGAACGCACTTTTTGCGACATCTAGCTTTGATGGCAATGACTATTTAGAGTAGGGGCTTCATAGCTATGACTTGGACGATATCGTTAGGAGGCTCTACAAGCTCGGGATAACATGGAAAACCAATGACACAACGGTTGAGATGACTAGTTTCCCACATCATGCACTCAATCGCTATGGGAAGGCGTGGTATAGTTTTGTTTGTGCAAATATGATCCCTACTCACCACCTTAGCGATGTGACTAAGGATCGAGTGATCCTATTATTCGCCATTGTCACGGGTCTGGATGTGGATATCGGAGTTCTCATTCAGGAATCCATCCTGAAGGCGATCAAGAGTACCACTTCTGGGGGACTTCCGCATCCATCCTTGATCACCAGATTATGTAAGCGGGCATGTATTCAGTGGGGGCAAGAAGAGATAACTTTGTCTCCCATGTCAGTCATCGACCATCCAGTCATCTCACGCTTTAGTGTATGGGACGGGGCGGCCTCGCATGTCAGAGGAAAGGGGTACGGGCCACCTACTGAGCCGTCTCCTACTTCAGAGGCCGGGACATCTCAGCCACCAGAGTCAGGCTCATCTTCACAAGGACCATTGACAGATATTCTAGCATCCCTTAGCCTCCTACATCAGAACCAAAACGCAGTTACTCAGAGGCACCAGAGGCACATAGCAGCAGTTTCCCAGAGGCAAGACATCATGATGCAGTATTAAGCTGAACTAGTTAACATTATGCAGAGCATCTACACATCTTATAGTGGCGAGGATGCCAATTTCACGCAATTCCAGTTCTCGATTACTTCCAATTTTATTCTAGAAACGGCTTTATTTGATTTTATTTAAGATGCAAAGCATCCTTAATGGCATTGAAACTACTATCTACAAGGGTCGAGCTCCTTGTGCGCATGAAAGCCATCGAAGTGAGACCGAGCACCCACATAAATAGTTTTCACTATTATGGGGCCTTAAATCCGGATACCGTTTTAAGGCCTAAGATTACATGTATAATGGATTGCAAACTGGTTGTACAACGTAAACAAGTCCATCATTGGAACTGGATCTAGATCCATTGATTGGATATTAAACCCTATATGTGACACCCCCAAAATAGGTATACATCACCCATTCTGAGTCACCAAATACAAGGTTATGTCCGAAATTCTAAATAGAAAATGCCTAAAATTCACATACGAACGATTTTTAATACCTCTATTCCGATAAAATACTGATATAACACCTCAACATTAATTCCTTCATTTATATCCACATAAAAAATAAATATTTTCTTATCATATAAATCAATAATTAATTATTCACAAATAATATTATGAGAATCACAATCTTAACAATCGTGTCGCTCCTCAGGGAAGAGGGGATTTCGATAAGGATTTCTCTCTCGGGCGTGTGCAATTAGATGACCAAACCCCTTTCCTTAGACATTGCCAATAATGTTATCTAACAATATTATCCAAATAATATGAATTATTGATCTGATAATGGAGATACTGTGTAGTGATAATTATTGAAACAACAATAATATAAAATATCAACGTAGCAATTATTGAATCAATAACATAAAATATTGAACAGTAATTATTGTAACAATTATTGAGTAGTGCCTTCTTACATAAGAATCAATAATCTAACAATATTGTGCAATACCGCGTGCTACTGTGCAACCACGCGTATTACTGTATTTTAACCACCGAGTATTCAAATAGTGTTAACGGTAACAACTACGCTGTTATTTATAAAAACTCAAACTTGTTCTCTGACAGCAAATGGTTGCACATTTTATAAAGACCACAACTTTTTATAAATAAAATTGAATTTCCTCTAATTATTATTTTGAATAATAAGATGTTAATTTGATATAATGCTTTGGTTATGGGTGAAATGTGCAAATTTTGCAAAATAAGCAAATGGTTATAAAATATCCATTGTTGTCGGGGAATATTCATTTGGTCATAGAATATTCTTCCGCTTCGTAGGGAATATTAAATGCTTACCAGCATAAACCATTTGGCCCCATAACGGAAAAGCTATGGGATAAAGAAAAAAAGCAGCAGTATGAGTTTTTTATAAATAACTACGTAGTTATTACAATTACTAATTGTTGAAATATTCGATGGTTAAAATACGATATCTGGCGTGGTTGCATAAAGAGTAGCACACAATATTGCACAGTATTTTTGGATTATTGATTCTTACGTAAGAAGGCATTACTCAATAATTGCTATAGTAATTACTATTCAATATTTTATTTTATTGATTCAATAATTGCTACGTTGATATTTTATATTATTATTGATTCGATAATTGTCACTGCACAGTATTTCCCATTATCATATCAATAATTTATATTATTTGAATAATATTATTAGATAACATTATTGGTAATGTCTAAGGAAGTTCAGTTTAGGAAAGGAGTTTGGTCACCTAATTGCGCGTCAGTAAGGAGAAATCTTTATCGAAAAGTCCCCTTC
Source organism: Panax quinquefolius (assembly GCA_020205615.1). Lineage (NCBI taxonomy): Eukaryota > Viridiplantae > Streptophyta > Magnoliopsida > Apiales > Araliaceae > Panax > Panax quinquefolius. Next base: position 21,786,144 of record CM035165.1, read on the forward strand.
TTCCTAGGAATGACCTGGTTGTCATTATTGTGATTCTGTAATATTATTTGTGAATAATTGATTTATATGATAAGGAAATATTTATTTTATGTGGATATAAATGAAGAAATTAATGCTGAGGTGTTTTATCAGTATTTTGTTGAAATGGAGGTATGAAGAATCATCTGTATGTGGATTTTGGTCATTTTCTATTTGAAATTTGAAAAAACTTTCTTCTACAAAGTTGTAGATAATTAATTTTCCTATGGAATGGACATAAAATTCATATTTTTCTAATAAAAGGGTTATTTATTATGAATTATTGAAGTTTCGGAAATAAATATTTTTATTAAAAATATAGGTGGGCCCCACTTGTGGTGTGCTGAGTTTAGTCAAGAGGTGTGCATGCAAATTTTTATAAAATATTTAATTATTAAATTTTAGTCTGCTTAGGCGTTCTGGCATTTTCCTATGGTGCTTAGTTAGAATTGAAAATCACACCGGAATCAGAAGTTTTCTCTCTATAATATCGAGCGTATTTTTGTGAGTATTTAGATACTTTGAGAGTTGATAAGAAGTGCAAGTTTTCTTCAGTATTATATCCGATATGCCAATCAGAAGTACTGTTCTTTTGAAATAAGGGATGTTATTTTCTTCGTAAATGATGTTATTTCTTTCAATATCATTACACCGAAATATTGGTATGAATTTTATTATAAAAATTTTACCTTTTCGTGTCGAGGTTACTATTCATGTACACGACACGATTCACGTATACGGTACTATTCATGAATACGGTACTATTCACGAAGTATGATTTTTCTTGTGGAATTTCTACCTTTTCGTGTTGGGGTTACTATTCACGTATACGAGAGTATTCACGTATACGGCACTATTCACGAATACGACACTATTCACAGAAAAATGAAATTTTCTCTTCTTTGTCCAAGATGTCTATTATGGTTACTATCTTTGATTGTATCCATGTTTTGATCTTCATTCATGAGATTTACTCCACTATGGTTTATTATAGAGTATTTTTGAACTTGTCTTATCTAAAGTACGAATCCCTAATCTTTGTCCTTTTATCTCACTGGATTCATTTCTTTAAAATATTTTTCATTATACTCAGTCCTAAATGATGATATAACTGAATATCTTTGGCTTGTAGTGCAAAGATGAATGATTACCTAATGAATATCTTTAGCCCGTACTGCAAAGATGGACAGGTGTTGAGATGAACATGACCAACTGGTGATACAAATGAATATCTTTGTCCCGTAGTGCAAATATGAATATTTGGTTCAAGATGTATATTGATTAATGTTACAGGGATAAAATATTGATGATGGACTTTTAAATCATAGAAGATAGTAGATTTCATTCTCTACTTAACTCTTCTAATGATTTGTTATTTCTGCTGCGAATATTGATCTAAAACTTGTTTTCCATTATATTTTATATGATGTATTGAAGGCTAACGATAATTTGTTCTACATTATCTTAGTCATAATATTCTTTACTGGGCTAGTTGTGTAAGACCCCGAATTTTATGAAATAAAAGTATTCAATTTTTCTTATAATTACTATTCAGTAAATGGTTAAATTGATAAAAGTTAAAGTTAAGGGTGATATATGAATTTTTTTCAAAATACACAAGTGGTTATAAAATATTCATTGTTGTCGGGGAATATTCGTTTGGTCGTGGAATATTCTTTCTATCGGGGAATATTTAAACGACGGTATGACCATTTTTGGGCCCATATAATGAGAATAAACGTCGGATGAAGAAAACGACAAAATTAAGTTTTTATAAATAGCAGTAATAATCGTTCTGAATTAACACCGTTGGAATACCCGGTTGGTAAAAAGTACGAATCGTGTGGTTGCATAGTAGCACACTGCGGTATTGATTATTGATGCTTATGTGAGAAGTCACTCGGTTTGATTCCATTATTGTCGATTAATAATATGAATTATTATAGCGATAATGACGTTTTGTTTTATTCAGTATTATTAACGTAATAAAATAGAAACATCTTTTATATAAAATAGAATACTTTATTAAAGTTATTCTATAAATAGAATATATTATATTTTATTATGCATAGTGTTGCATAGTGTTTTGCATAGTGTTTTGCATAGTATTGCATAGTGTTTGCATAGTAAAATTTTTTTATATAAATAGAATATATTATATTTTATTTAAAAGATTTTCTTTAAATATGGACCGTCAGATTAAAGTAAATCAACTGGACCGCTCATGGATTAGTTACTATGCATTCCATTTTCCTATAAATAGAAGCTCATTCCTTCATTATTTTTTATTTAATTCATTGAAACTCTAGAGAGAGAAATTATAGAGAAAAGCTATAGAGAGAAAATTATAGAAAGAAGAAGAGTATTCTCGCTACTTCACTACTTCTATATTCAGGTTCTTTTTACGGTAAGGGGTGTTATTCTTTCTTCTTGAAGAGAACTTCATTATTCCATTCATTATTATTCATTTGAATAACTTTGTAAAAGTGGCATACCCTATACATAACCCAGATATCATGGACATACCCTATACTTGGTGAAATCCTTATGTTATTCCATTGCTTATTATTCATTGGAATAACTCTTTGTATCTGTGATTTACCCTATACTTGGTGACATTATTCTATTATTACATTTGAACATCCTGCTCATGCGTGTGTTTTACAGGACCGGGTTCGCTTTTTATTATTACATTGGAACATCACATCTCGTGTGTTTTACACCAGGACTGGTTAAAATCTTTATCATTCTCGTTGGAATATCCTATCATGTGTGTTTTACACCGGATCCGGTTCCATCTTTATTATTCTCGTTGGAACATCCCGCTTGTGAATTTCACCGACTTGTTCCGTTATTATTATTCTGTTGGAATAACTTTTATACATCACAATCGCATGCATGGTGATTTCTTTTGTTATTCCATTCTTTATTATACCCGGTAAGTTAAAACTTTGACTTCTATACTCCATGAAATTAGTAGAATATCCTTGATATTTGCGTTTCATCCAAAGATCTTTTCATGGAAATATTCTTCCGATCATTCTTGAATTTTACTCTCTGTAAACAAAGATCATGTTGACAATTTGGACGTTAATAATTCATGGATTAAATAATTCTTGAACTTGTTTTATTGAATTACTATGTCATTGTCATCATCCTCATGTTATATTATGTTATCTTTCGCTTACGTGCATAGATGAACTTAGTATGATTATGACCGAGGATCATTTAATATAATCGTGACTTGATATAAATGATGTGACAAAAGTCCTCAAAGTGGCTGTAATGCGTTGATGGATAGTTTTTGGTATGATTATGACCGTGGGTGATTCAAGTATAGTCATGACCATTGTTAATTTGATGAAAATCCTTGACCAAGGTATGGGGATGATTAGATGTGGTGGTTTATTTATTGTCGAGTCTCAAATGATAAAAATTGATGAAAACCTTTTAAAACCTAAAAGATAGTAGACTTTATTCTCTACTTGACTCGATAATGGATTGCTTATCCGCCGCAGCTTAAACCGGTTGTCTATTGATCGGTTTAACATCGTTGAAGGCTAATGATAATTTATTCGCATTATCTTAGTCATAATATTTCTTCTTGGGCTAGTTGAGCTCACCTTCCTTTCTTTCACCTTTCTCTTGTGAAATGAGAACATAGCCGGGACTTAGTCGGGAACGAAGTAATGGTCCAGAGGATAGCATTAGTAGTCCTCACTATTCTGTGAAATAGTGTGATAATAGTTGTAATGAGGACTCCTTTTGAGTTTGTATAATATCTAGTAGACAATATTTGTATTCAAACTCACAATTTATGTCGTATAGTACACGACAGTTATGTTAGTAAGTTGTATTTGAATTTATGTACCATGTAAGTGGCGACCCAAGATGGGTGACGTATACCTAATTTTGGGGGCGTCACAAGTTGAGCTCACCCTTTTCCTTTTTTGTTCCATTTTTCTTTTCAGGAGGCGAGAATATAGCGGGAACTAGTCGGGGTGTGGAGTGATGGGTCCAGACAGTTGTTTTAGCAGTCCTTACTATTTTGTAAAATAGTGTATCAATAATTTTAATATGGACTTATTTGAGTTTGAATATTGTCTAGAAGACAATATTTGTATTTAAACTCACATCATATGTGTTGTCGTATTTTGCACGACAATTGTAATAATGAAATTTGTAGTTGTTTCTGTACCATATATTTGTCGACTCAAAATGGGTTGTGTGGACCTATTTTGGGGGCGTCATATCTAGGGTCACGTGGTTGATAAATATTTACAAAACTAGAAAATAAACTATATCTACCTGGATCCTAGCCAATCTAGCTCAAAGGTTCATGTTTTGTAACTTTTGAACCAGTTAAAAGTTAGATCTAGCTAGATCTAGGATAGATCTAGTCAATATACTTTAAATATTGACTATTTACACAAAAATGAACGGCTAAAAGCTAGATCTAACCAAAACCAAGTAAGATCTATATGTATATATAACACTTATATATATATATATATATATAGTAAAATAGTAAATGAGCACAAATATAAGAGATCTTACATATTTACGTGAGATTTGTAAAAGAACGGCTGAAAGCTTCCAAAAACTCGATTTCAACCGGTTAAAAGTTGATATAACAAAGTTTATATGTATATATATGTTTATAACTGAGATTTACAGAGTTTGAGATGAAGAAACGCTAGCTGTCTCTCTCTAGAAATCAGATTTCTCTCTCTAAAATGAGCTAGGGGTCTGATATTTAAAGACTCGCCCAGCCGCAGGTAAACCTGCGATAAGGCCTGGTAGGCCCCGCCTCCTCGAAGTTTGTTTCTTCGATCGCTACGCTGTCTGCTGAAACTTTTATATCTTGCAATCCGGGAATCCTATGGAGATGTGCCATACTATTCTTGAAAGCTCTTTCCGAGAGATACACAATGACACCGGGCTTGCGCTTTTCCAAATCAGGGAAGATGAGTCCATGACCAAAATAACATCTTCAAGTCTCCGAAAGCTGTTACTCTATCTTGTGTAGTTTGCACTCAGGATTGCTGCGGTGGCTCTTGCGACCTTATCCATAACAAGATGATAATTTTTTATGTTGTGTTGTCAACATTACATCTTTGCCAAACATTACATCTTTACGGTGGCTCTTGCAACCTCATTTCTTGGAAGAGTAAGAAATAACCCACAGTCTCTAGGTCCTCAGCCAAAGTAGAATACAGGGCTAGGGCTTATGTAAGACCCTGAATTTTATGAAATAAAAGTATTCAATTTTCTTATAATTATTATTTTATTTCGTAAATGGTTAAATTGATAAAAGGTTAAAGTTAAGGGTGATATGGGAAATTTTTTGCAAAGTATGCAAGTTGTTATAAAATATTCGTTTGGTCGAGAAATATTCTTTTCGTCGGGGAATATCCGTACGACGGCACAATCATTGGTGGACCCCACAACGGAAGTATTATCATAATAAGAAAACGACAGAATTATCTTTTTATAGAAATAATGGCGAAAGTGTTACCGTTAAAACTGTTGAACTACCCGGTAATAAAAGTACAGTAATACGCTTGGTTGAATAGTAGCACACGATATTGATTATTGATGCTTACGTGAGAAGTCACTCAGTTATACTTAATTATTACTACAGTAATTGCTGCATCATATCTTTCATGTTATTGATTCAATTATTGTCACAGTATCATCTGTATAATTTGTTAAATTATTAAATCAATAATTGAGACGACAAAGTTATTCATATTATTATTTGTAATATTGACAATGTCTAGAAGTTCTATCAAGGAGAGGTTTGGTCATCTAATCGCTACTAATAGATAGGAGAAATCGTTATCGGAAAGCCCCCTCTTTCCTGGGAACGACCTGGTTGTTAAATATTGTGAGTTATAATATTAATGATGAATAAGTTCGTGTTGATTAAAGATGAAATTGATAGTTCCATTATGTGGGAATTATTAGTGTTAGTGGAAATCGACATATATTTCGATAATAATTAATGTCTGGAGGTTATATTGACCAATCGGGTAATTCACCGGATAAATGAGCAATTAATTACTATTAATTCACATGCGTATAACTATGTGTTCACATGTGTGTACTATTGATTCACATGATTTACTATTAGGGGAGTTGGTGCAAGATTAATAATACTTGCATGATTAAATTAAAAATTGAGGTATAGATGAAGGTACTATACTGTAATTAGTTTGTTCACATGATTATACTATTAAGTCACATGAATGAACTATTGATTCACATGATTTACTATTAGGGGAGGTGGTGCAAGTTTGATAATACTTGCAGGACTAAAGAAAAAGAGGAATGTATTATACTGTAATATTTCGAGCCCCAAAACGTGCAATTATCGAAACTATATTTTTCTATAAATAGAAGCTCATTCTTCCTTCATTTCTCACCAATTCACTAAGTCTCACAAGAGCAATTATTATAGAGAGAAATTATATAGAGAACGAATAAGAGAAGTCTGCTACCTCCCTATTCCAGTATCAAGTTTCTTCTAAGGTAAGGGGTATTATTTCTTTTGTATTCATGAAGAGAGTTATTTTCTTTCAATACTCGTAAGGTTTGGTATTCCATTCTTTATTATTCTGTTGGAATAACCTGTCTGTGCGGTCTATCGCATGCCTGGTGTATTCTTTTGTTATTCCATTCTTTATTATTCTGCTGGAATAACCTGTCTGTGCGGTCTATCGCATGCCTGGTGAATTCTTTTATTATTCCATTCTTCATTATTCTGTTGGAATAACCTATCTGTGCGGTCTATCGTATGCATGGTTAATTCTTCTGTTATTCCATTCTTTATTATTCTGTTGGAATAACTTGTCTATGTGGACTACCGCATGCATGGTGAATGATCATTCGTATTCATTCCTTATTAAATTGTGGAAATGATATGTCTACGTGGATTATCGCATGGCGGGCAAAAATTCATTTGCAGTTTCATATATTCTATTATACTCAGTTGGTTAAAGTTTTGGCTTCTATACTCCATGAAATTAGTAGAATATTCTGGATATTTGCGCTTCATCCAATATCTTTTCATGAAAATATTCTTCTGAGCATTCTTGAATTTTACTCCACAAAACAGTAACATGTTGACAATTTGGACGTTATTGATTTCTAGATAAATTAAATTATAAATCTTTAAAAATTTATCCTTGAACTTGTTTTATTGAATTCTTATATCATTGTCATCATCCTCATGCTTATAATATGTTGAAAGTCATCTATGGCCTGTAATGCATAGATGAACTTGGTATGATTTTGACCAGGGATTATTCGGTATAATCATGATCGTAATGTTACAAATGATGTGGTAAAAGTCCTCATTGGTCGTAGTGCATTGATGGACGAGTTGTTGGCATGATCATGACCATTGATGAATACATACGAATATCCTCGCACGAAAAGTATGAATAATTTGTGGTCGTGATACTAATGAATATCCTTGGGCCGTAAAAGTGTGTGGATGATGTGGTTTATTTATTAAGCTGAGTCTCAGCGATAAAAGTGAAGAAAAACCTTTTAAATCATAGAAGATAGTAGATTTTATTCTCTACTTGACTCTTCTAATGGATTGCTTGTTCCGCTGCAGTTAAACTTGATATTTGTTATATTTTATCAGTTTAACACTGTTGAAGGCTAACGATAAATTATTCTGTATTATCATAGTCATAATATCTCTTACTGGGCTAGTTGAGCTCACCCTTTCTTTCACTATTCTCTTCAGGAAATGAGAATATAGCTGGAACGAGTCGGGGAACGGATTGACAGTCCAGATGGTTATTTTAGTAGTTCTCACTATTCTATAAAATAGTGTGACAATAAATGTAATGAGGACTCCATTGAGTGTGGATATTGTCTAGATGACAATATTCTTATTAAAACTCTTAGATTATGCTTTGTCGTATTTTATACGACTGTTGTATAATTAAGTTGTATTTGAATTTTGTACCATGTATTTGGCAACTCAAGATGAGTGATGTATACATATTTTGGGGGCATCACAGTTGGTATCAAAGCGTAGGGATATGATCGCTGGCTAAGATGTGAGACTAGAACTAGGAGGGGAGAGACGGGGAATTTCTTCGCTAGTATGACCTACCTAAGTTTATTTGGTATTTAAATGGTCGGTCAGAGTATAGGGATAATATATTGCATGTCAATTAACCCTTGTTTTGTGGCAGTGTTTGAAAATGGCATCCGAAAATGTTGAGATAAGCAATGAAGCACATGAGACTGTTGAGTCACCAACGATCAATACCCAGGATAATGTGCAACAGGAAGACAATAATCCTCAGGTAAACAATAACACCGATCAGATGATGAACGATGGGATGATCAGAGGCTTTATGCAATTCATGCAATATCAGGCGAGAGAGACTCCTGCTCAAAATGCAGGTGGAAACACTGGCAACTCTCGGATGGTCACCGCTAAGCAGTTCAAGGAGCTGGGACCGCTGGAGTTTTTAGGAAAGCCAGAACCACTTAAGGCGGAGACGTGGTTAAAGCAAAAGGTTCCCTTTGCCACCTTTATGTTGCGTGAAAGTGATTCTTGGTGGGAATCATCAAACGACTACCCAAACTACTGGACGACTCAAGATGTCTTGGGAGAAGTTCCAAGAGTCATTCAATGACAAGTACTTTCCCAAAAGTATTCTTCACATGAAGGAGGTGGAGTTTATCAAGTTGGAGCAAAACAATATGGATGGTGTCGCAATGATACGAGGCTAAATTTATGAGTTATCCGGTTTACATCCCATTTGGTCGATAATGAGGAGCGAATGACGTGGATATTTCTAAGAGGTTTGAAACCCAAAATACGTCAATACCTCATTTCTCACAAATTGTGTTTGTATTCAGATGTAGTGAATAAGGCTCAGTTATTGGAGCGCGATAATGAGCCAGCCCAACCAAAGGATAACGAGCAACAACACGATAATTATCGTACTGGTGGCAACGGCCATCGGAACAATGATAACCATCGTGGGGGAAATTATCATGCCAAGAATGGTAACCACTTCGGTGGTAATCATGGCCAAGATAATAGGAGTGGAAATTTCAAGAAGAGAAGGTTCAACAACGATGGAAACACAGCAGCACCAACACCCATTTTCAAGGAAGGAGAACCACCACCAATTGAATGCTTCAAATGCGGAGGGGAGGGACATATCAGTCCAAACTGCGTGATGCAGTCCAAAGCATGTTATAATTATGGAAAAGAAGGTCACCTAGCCCGATTTTATCGTGCACCAAAGTCAAGTCTAGCTGGGACGGTGGCACCAAAGGCGGATACGGACAAAACAAAGTCGGTGGTTTCAAGAAGAGCGTTTTTCGTGACTTCTCAAAAAGTGAGTAACCTAAACGAAGTTAGCACGAGTTAGTTAATTATAAATTTTTGCGAAGTCTATACCTTATTAGATACCGGTTCTACCCATTCTTTTATCTCTCTTGCTTGCGCTCAACGTTTAAATTTGACTGCGGAGAAATTAAACTTTGACTTATCGGTTGAAACTTCGTTAAGAGAAACCTTCGTTACCTCTATTGTTTATAAATCTTATTTGATTCAAATCGATACCCTCACGTTACCTGTCGATATTATCTCTTTGAAAATACTTGCATTTGATGTGATTTTAGGAATCGATTGGTTAACTACTCATCATGGTTTTCGTAAGGTTGTTAGCTTTCATATTCCTAACCAACCTGTTATGTGAATTCAAGCAACCAAACCACTAAAGTCAATCACTGTCATATCAAGCCATGAGTAAAGAGTCCTGAGCCTTTATCTGGTGACTTCCTTGTGTGGAATGCACCAAAGCCAGACTATCCATAGGGGACGTTGTGAATGACGATGGCAAGTTGATAGGTATCAATGTGACGTACTGTCCAAGTCTTGGATGAGAGTCAAAGTTTTGAATGATATTTCTATTGTTAATAAATTTCCTGACGTATTCTTGAAGACTTCCTAGCCTACCCCTAGAGCGTGAAATCGAATTTTGTATTGCCCCCAGTACCAAACCCATTTCTAAAACCCTTAAATATTTCTTCAACCAAAACGAACGTATCATGCGTCAAGGACGTTGTCTCGAGCTATTGAAGATTACGACTATATCATTCAATATCATTGTGACGCGTACAAAATTAGGTATACATCACCCATCTTGAGTCACCAGATACATGGTACAGAATTCAAATACAACTTAATAATACAACTGTCGTGTACAATACGACAAAATATAAACTGTGAGTTTGAATACAAATATTGTCTACTAGAGATTATACAAACTCAAAAGGAGTCCTCATTACAATTATTATCACACTATTTCACAGAATAGTGAGTACTACTAATGCACCATCTAGGACCATTACTCTGCTACCCAACTAGTCCCAGCTACGTTCTCATTTCCTGAAGAGAACAGTGAAAGAAAGGGTGAGCTCAACTAGCCCAGTAAGAAATATTATGACTAAGATAATGCAGAATAATTTATCGATAGCCTTCAACAGTATTAAACTGATAAAATATAATAACTATCAAGTTTAACTGCAGCGGAACAAGCAATCCATTAGAAGAGTCAAGTAGGGAATAAAATCTACTATCTTCTATGATTTAAAAGGTTTTTCATCACTTTTATCATTGGGACTCATCTTAATAAATAATCCACATCATCGAATCACCCCTGCACTACGGCCAAGGATATTCTTTAGTATCACGACCATAAATTATCCATGCACTACGGGCCAAGGACATTCGTGTATTCATTAATGGTCATGATCATGCCAACAACTGTCCATCAATGCACTACGGGCCAATGAGGACTTTTATCACATCATTTGTAACATTACTACCATGATTACACCGAATAATCCCGGTCATAATCATACCAAGTCCATCTATGCACACACTGTGCCATGAGATGACTTTCAACAAAATATAAACATGAGGATGATGACAATGATATAAGAATTCAATAAAACAAGTTCAAGAATTAATTTATCTAGGAACTGATAACGCCCAAATTGTCAACATTATACTGCTTTGTAGAGTAAAATTCAGGAATGCTCAGAAGAATATTTTCATGAAAAGATACTGAATGAAGCGCAAATATAAAAGATATTCCACTAATTTCATGGGTATCGAAGTCAAATTTTTAACCAACTGAGTATAATAAAGAATGGAATAACAAAAGAAATCACCATGATGCGATAGACGCGCCTGTTGGTTATTCAAATGAATAATAAAGGATGGAACCAGTCCCGGCGAACGCGCATGAGCAAGTTATTCCAATGTAATAATAACGGATGGAACCAGTCCCGCCAGAACGCATTGCATGTGAGGATATTCCATGAATAATTAATAATGGAACGAGTGTCCGGCAGAACGCATAGATGTGATATTCCGATAGAATAATAAAGAATGTAATATTAGAAGAATGTCATCATGTATAGGGTAGCCACAGATACAAAAGTTATTCCAACAAAATAATAAATAACGGAATAATGTAAGTTCTCTTCATGAGTACAATAAATAACATCCCTCACAGTAAAAGAAATGAATATAAGGGTAGGAAAGTAGCAGAATACTTTTCTATAGGTTCTCTTATAATTCTCTCTCTAGAGTTTCAGTGAATTCGTAAGAAATAATAAAGGAATGAGCTTCTATTTATAGGAAAATGGAATGAATAGTAACTAATTCATGAACGGTCCAGATTGATTTACTATTAAACGGACGGTCCATATTGGTTTACTATTAAAACTTAAAACAAACTCATCCATACCGATTTACTATTAAAACTTTAAATCAATGATCCATATTGATTTACTATTATAACTCCACCAGCGGTCCATATTGACTTACTATTATATCTTCAACCAACGGTCTGAAAAATTAGCACATCTCCTCATGGAATAATATTGTACCCAAATACCCGAATGCACAATACTAGAGTGAATAGTAATCGGGTGAATAGTAACTCGTGAATAGTAACTCGTGAATAGTAACTCATAAATAGTATCTCGTGAATAGTAACTCATGAATAGTAACTCGTGAATAGTAACTCGTGAATAGTACTCCGACACGAAAAGTGTCCCGAATACCCAATTGAATAATATATCCTCCAGGCATCAATTATACTAACACAAATAAGTCCAACACATTGGAACTATAAAATTCATCTTTAATCAACACGAACTTATTCATCATTAATATTATAATTCACAATATTTAACAACCAGGTCATTCCCAGGAAAGAAGGGGCTTTGTGATAAGGATTTCTTCTTATTGGCGCGCAATTAGGTGACCAAACCTCTCCTTGACAGAACTTCTAGACATTGTCAATATTGCAAATAATAATATGAATAACTTTGTCGTCTCAATTATTGATTTAATAATATATCATATAATGCGATGATAATCGTAATAATAATTGAATTAATAATAAGAGAAATATGATGCAAAGAATTATCGTAGCAATAATTGAGTATATAGGTGAGTGACTTCTCACGTAAGCATCAATAATCAATATCGTGTGCCATCGTACAACTACACGACATCGCATTTTTTTACTACGGGTAGTTCAACAGTTTTAACGGTAACACCTCCTCCGTTATTTTCATAAAGTATTTTTGTCGTTTACTAAATTCGACAATAATTCCGTTGTAGGGGTCCACCAATGATTGTCTTGGTTGTTGTATTTAATATTCCTGTTAAAATGAATATTCCCCACCAATCGAATATTATATAACAACTTACGTACTTTGCAAAATTTATAAATATTACCCACAACTATAATATTATATCAATTCAATACCATAATATTCAAAAATATAATTCGAGAAAATTATTCTTTATTCATAAAAGTTGGGGTCTTACAACCTCCCCTTCTTATAAAATTTCATCCTCGAAATTAGGGTAGATACCTGGTATGTCGAATAGATGAGGATACCTTGACTTCATCTCAGATTCTAACTCCCAAGTCATTTCCTCCACATCGTGGTTTCTCCGCAAAACTTTGACTTGAGGTATAACCCTGGAGCGTAGAACATGATCCTTCTTATCCAAGATTTTAACAGGTAACTCTTCATACATTAATCTTCCTCTATCTCTTCTGGTTCTAACTCAATAATGTGGTTTGGGTCTTTCACATATTTACGTAACATAGATATGTGAAAAACATTATGAACACGAGACATACTTGGCGGTAAGGCGAGTCTATAAGCCACAGTTCCCACTCGCTCAAGAATTAAAAATGGGCCAATGAACCGAGGATTGAGCTTTCTTCTCTTTCAAAATCTTATAACTCCTTTCCATGGAGGAACACGTAACAACACATGGTCTCCAATATCGAATTCTACATCCTTTCGATGAAGATCAGCATAACTCTTTTGTCGATCTTGTGAAGTTTTTATACGTTGTCGGATCTTTTGAATCTTTTCTATAGTCATACGTACCAACTCCGGTCCCAACAACGTTGCTTCACCCACCTCATCCTAACATATTGGAGAACGACCCTTTCTTCCATACAACGCCTCAAATGGAGCCATGTCAATACTTGCTTGATAACTGTTGTTGTAGGAAAACTCCACCAATGGTAAGAACTTGTCCCAACTTCCCTTGAAGTCAAGGACACAGAGTCTTAATAGATCTTCAAGAGTTTTAATAGTCCTCTCCGACTGTCCGTCCGTCTGAGGATGATATGCCGAGCTAAATCGTAATTCTGTGCCCATAGCTTTTTGCAAACTAACCCAAAATCGTGAAGTGAATCTTGGGACTCGATCAGAAACTATGGATACCGGCATACCATGCAGTCTTACAATCTCATTTATATACATACGAGCAAGACGTCCAAGTGTATAAGTTTCTCGTATCGGTAAGAAATGAGCAGACTTGGTCAATCTATCAACGATGACCCAAATCGCATCTATGCCTTGAGAAACCTTAGGAAGACCCAGAATCTAAATCCATGGTAATGTGCTCCACTTCCATTCTGGAATTTCAAGTGGTTGCAATGGACCTTTTGGTACTTGATGCTCCGCCTTGACTCGTTGACAAGTTAAACACCTTGAGATAAACTCCGATATCTCTCTCTTCATATTGCTCCACCAAAATATATGTCGAAGATCATGATACATTTTGGTACTCCCAGAATGGATTGCAAACGGTGTGTTGTGTGTCTCCATCATGATTTTATACTTTAAATCATGGTCGTTAGGAACACAAAGTCTGGAGTTGACTTATAGTATTCCTTCTTCATCGATTCTTGCTTCCGGCATAGCACCTTCTTGCACTTTCTTCCTCATACGCATCAATTTCTAGGAGTCAGAGCTTGAGCAGCTTTAACTTTATCAATTAAAGTCGGTTCTACTCGTATATTCGCCATCATCACATGGGTTCCTGGAATTTTTAACTCTATCTCCATCCTTTGCAAGTCACACAAAATGGGCCTTTGCGTTGACAATATCGCACTCGCATTGCAGATATGATCTTCTACTCAACGCGCCAACCTACCACGTTCGCTTTTCCAAGATGGTATTGGATGGTATGATCATAATCTTTCAACAGTTCAAGCCAACGTCGTTGTCACATATTGAGTTCCTTTTGAGTGAAGAAATATTTGAGGCTTTTATGATTCGTAAAGATCTCCACTTTCTCCCCATACAAGTAATGCCTCCAAATTTTAAGTGCGAAGACAACAAATGCTAACTCTAGATCATGAGTAGGATAATTCCTCTCATATTCTTTTGAGTTGTCTTGAGGCATAAGGCTATGACTTTCCCATGTTGCATGAGAACACATCCCAACCTTTTGCCGAAGCATCATCAGAGATGACAAATCCATCCGAGCCGGATGGTATTGTCGTAACAGTCTTGAAATGAGTCTCCTCTTGAGTTCTTGAAAACTCTTCTCACATTCTTCGCTCCAACCGAACTTTTATATCTTCCGAGTTAATGAGTTAATGGAGTAGCGATTCGAGAAAATCCTTCCACGAATCTCCGATAATAACCAGCTAAACCGAGAAAGCTACGATATTTTGATCATCGATTTAGGTTGCTCCCAGCTTTGAATAGCTTCAATCTTTGCTGCGTCAATAGATATTCCATGACTTGATACTACGTGCCCAAGGAATGCTACTTCCTCAAGCCAGAACTCGCATTTCTTCAACTTGGCATAAAGCTTGTATTCACGAAGCTTTTGGAGTGTCAGCCTCAAGTGTTGCTCATGATCTTCACGACTTTTGGAATAAATAAGGATGTCATCAATAAAGAAGACCACAAAGTGATCTAAATATTCCTTGAATACTCGATTCATCATATCCATGAAGGCAGCAGGAGCATTAGTCAATCCAAAGGACATGACTAGGAATTCATAATGCCCATACCGAGTTCTGAAAGTCGTCTTTGGAATGTCATCAATTCTAATCTTCAATTGGTGATATCCGGAATGAAGATCAATCTTTGAAAAGAATTTGGCTCCTTGCAACTGGTCAAACAGGTCATCAATACGTGGCAATGGGTACCTATTTTTGATGGTGACATGATTCAACTCTCGATAATCAATACAAAGTCGATACTCCCATCTTTCTTCTTCACGAATAGAACAGAGCACCCCAAGGAGACGTCTTTAGGATGAATGAAACCAATGTCTAACAATTCCTCGTAATTGGGTCTTTAACTCCTGAAGTTCAATAGGAGCCATTCGATATGGAGCTTTGGAAATGGGTTTTGTTCCAGGTTCAAGGTCGATACAAAATTCAATTTCACGCTCTGGGGGTAGGCCAGGAAGTTCTTCAGGGAATACGTCAGGAAATTTATTAACAATAGAAATATCGTTCAAAACTGACTTATTTTTGTTTAAATCTGTGACATGAGCTAAGAAAGCTTGACATCCGTTTTTCAATAAACGAAAAGCTTTATGGCTTGAAATGACCGTGATTGATTTTAATGGTTTGGTTGCTTGAATTCGCATAATAGGTTGATTAGGAATATGAAAACTAACAACCTTACGAAAACAATCAATTTTTGCATGATGAGTATCTAACCAATCAATCCCTAAAATTACGTCAAACGCAAGTATTTTTGAAGAAATAAGATCGACAAGTAATGTGCGGTTACCGATTTGAACCAAACAAGACTTATAACCAGTGGATGTAATGAAGGTTTCTCCCAACGGAGTTTCCACAGATAAGTCAAAGTCTAATTTCTCCGGTGTCAAATTTAATCGTTGAGTGCAAGTAGGAGAAATAAAAGAATGGGTAGAACCGGTATCAAATAAAGTATAGACTTCGCTAGAGTTTATGATAAGCTTACCCGTGATGACCTCATTCGGGTTCCTTGCTTTCTGGGAGGTCACAACAAACGCTCTCCCTTGCACTACCGGCTTTGACTTTTCTGGGACGGCCTTTGGTGCCTCCATCCTAGCTAAACTTGTCTTCGATGAACGACAAATCTGGCTAAGTGACCTTCTCTTCCACAATTATAACATGCTTTGGACAGCATCGCGCAGTTTGGACTGATGTGTCCCTCCCCTCCGTATTTGAAGCATATGATAGGTGGTCGTTCTCCTTCCTTAACAACGGGTGCTGGTGCTGACGTCCTTCCATCATTGTTGAATCTCCTCTTCTTGAAATGTCCATTCTTATTGTTTTGGCCCTGATTACCACCGAAGTGGTTACCATTTCTGGCCTATTGATTCCCTCCACGCTTGTTGTCACCGCTTCGATGACTGCTCTCCTTTGGTTGCGATGACTCGTTATCTCGCTCCACTAACTGAGCCCTATTTACAACATCTGAATACAAACACAGTTTATGAGAAATAAGATGTTGACGTATCTCCAGCTTCAAACCTCTTAAAAACATCCGCGTCATTCTCTCTTTATTATCCACCAAGTGGGACGCAAACCGGGACAACTCGGCAAACTTGGCTTCGTCATCGCGACACTGGCCATATTATTTTTCTCCAATTTGATGAATTCTACCTCTTTATATGATTTAATACTTTGGGAAAGTACTTGTCGTTGAATAGTTCTTGGAACTTTTCCCAAGACATCTTCAATCGCGGGCAGTTGAGTACGCTTTTACCGATTCCCACAAGTAATCTGCCTCTCCTCACAACATAAAGGCGGCAAAAGGAACCTTTTGCTCCTCGGAGCATCCCAAGACATCAAATATCTTTGTGATCTGCTTTATCCATGCTTCTTCCTTAAGTGGTTTTGGCTCTCCAATAAACTACGGTGGTCCCATCTCCTTGAACTGTTTAGCGGTGACCGTCCGAGAGTTTCCAGTGTTTCCACCTATATTTTGGACAGGAGCTGCCCTCGCCTGCTGTTGCATGAATTGCATAAAGCCTCTGAACATTTGATCATTCATTATTTGGTCAGTGTTGTTGTTTACGTGAGGATTGTCGCCTTCCTGATGCACATTATCCTGATTATTGATATGTGGTGAATCAACGGTCGCCTGTACTCCATTGCTATTCTCAACATTCTCAGATGTCATTTTCAGATACTGCCACAAAACAAAAGGTTAATTAACATGTCACATATTATCCCTATATTCTTACCGACCAATTAAATACAAAAAAACTTAGGTAGGTCATACTAGCGAAGGAATTCCCCGTCTCTCCCCTCCTAGTTCTATTCTCACATCTTAGCCAGGGATCATATCCCTAAGCTTTGATACCAACTGTGACGCCCCCAAAATTAGGTATACATCACCCATCTTGAGTCGCCAGATACATGGTACAGAATTCAAATACAACTTAATAATACAACTGTCGTGTACAATACGACAAAACATAAACTGTGAGTTTGAATACAAATATTGTCTACTAGAGATTATACAAACTCAAAAGGAGTCCTCATTATAATTATTATCACACTATTTCACAGAATAGTGAGGACTACTAATGCACCATCTAGGACCATCACTCTGTTCCCCGACTAGTCCCAGCTACATTCTCATTTCCTAAAGAGAATAGTGAAAGAAATGGTGAGCTCAACTAGCCCAGTAAGAAATATTATGACTAAGATAATGCAGAATAATTTATCGTTAGCCTTCAACAGTGTTAAACTGATAAAATATAATAACTATCAAGTTTAACTGCAGCGAAACAAGCAATCCATTAGAAGAGTCAAGTAGGGAATAAAATCTACTATCTTCTATGATTTAAAAGGTATTTCATCACTTTTATCGCTGGGACTCAGCTTAATAAATAATCCACATCATCGAATCACCCCTGCACTACGGCCAAGGATATTCTTTAGTATCACGACCACAAATTATCCATGCACTACGGGCCAAGGACATTCGTGTATACATTAATGGTCATGATCATGCCAACAACTGTCCATCAATGCACTACGGGCCAATGAGGACTTTTATCACATCATTTGTAACATTACGGTCATGATTACACCGAATAATCCCTGGTCATAATCGTACCAAGTCCATCTATGCACTACGGGCCACAAATGACTTTCAACAAAATATAAACATGAGGATGATGTAAATAATATAAGAATTCAATAAAACAAGTTTAAGAATTAATTTATCTAGGAACTGATAACGTCCAAATTGTCAACATGATACTGCTTTGTAGAGTAAAATTCAAGAATGGTCAGAAGAATATTTCCATGAAAAGATACTGAATGAAGCACAAATATCAAAGATATTCCACTAATTTCATTGGTATAGAAGTCAAAGTTTTAACCAACTGAGTATAATAAAAAATGGAATAACAAAAGAAATCACCATGCATGCAATAGACCGCACAGGCAGGTTATTCCAATAGAATAATAAATGATGGAACCAGGTCCGGCGTAATAGCACAGATAGGATATTCCAACGTAATAATAAATAATGGAATCGTCCCACAAAACGCATGCACATGTGATATATTCGGCGAGAATAATAAATAATGGAACTGGTCCCACAGAACGCATGCGCAGTAGAGGATATTAAGCCAGAATAATAAAGAACGGAATATTAGAATAATGTCACCATGTATAGGGTGTAGCCGTGTATACAAAAGTTATTCCAATGTAATAATAAATAATGAAATAATGAAGTTCTCTTCATGAGTACAATAAATAACATCCCTTACCGTAAAAGAAACTAAATATAAGAGTAGGAAGTAGCAGTAATACTTTTCTATAGGTTCTCTTATAATTTCTCTCTAGAGTTTCAAAGTGAATTAAGTAAGAAATAATGAAGGAATGAGCTTCTATTTATAGGAAATGGAATGAATAGTAACTAATTCATGAACGGTCCAGATTGATTTACTATTAAACGGACGGTCCATATTGGTTTACTATTAAAACTTAAAACAACGGTCCATACTGATTTACTATTAAAACTTTAAACTAGCGATCCATATTGATTTACTATTATAACTCCACCAGTAGTCCATATTGACTTACTATTATATCTTCAACCAACGGTCTAAAAAATTTGCACATCTCCTCATGGAATAATATTGTACCCAAATACCCGAATGCACAATACTAGAGTGAATAGTAACTGGGTGAATAGTAACTCGTGAATAGTAACTCGTGAATAGTAACTCGTGAATAGTAACTCATGAATAGTAACTCGTGAATAGTACTCCGATACAAAAAAGTGTCCCGAATACCCAATTGAATAATATATCCTCCAGACATCAATTATATTAACACAAATAAGTCCAACATAATGGAACTATAAAATTTATCTTTAATCAACACGAACTTATTCATCATTAATATTATAATTCACAATATTTAACAACCAGGTCGTTCCCAGGAAAGAGGGGGCTTTTCGATAAGGATTTCTCCTTATCATGGCATGATTAGGTGACTAAACCTCTCCTCGATGTAACTTCTAAACATTGTCAATATTGCAAATAATAATATGAATAACTTTGCCGTCTCAATTATTGATTTAATAATATATCATATAATGCAGATGATACTGTAACAATAATTGAATCAATAATATGAGAAATATGATGCAGCAATTATTGTGGCAATAATTGAGTATAGCTTAGTGACTTCTCACGTAAGCATCAATAATCAATATCGTGTGCTACTGTGCAACTACGCGTATTACTATACTTTTACTACTAGGTAGTTCAACAGTTTTAACGGTAACCCCTCCGCCGTTATTTTTATAAAGTATTTTTGTCGTTTCCTCAATCTGACAATAATTCCGTTGTGGGGTCCACCAATGATTGTGCTGTTGTACGAATATTCCCTGTTACAACGAATATTCTTCGACCAATCGAATATTATATAACAACTTGCGTACTTTGCAAAATTTATAAATATTACCCACAACTATAACATTATATCAATTCAATACCATAATATTCAAAAATATAATTCGAGAAAATTATTCTTTATTCATAAAAGTTGGGGTCTTACAATCATCATGGAAGAGCAAACGTAGTAGCTGACGCGTTGAGTAGAAGATCGTATGCGTTTACGAGTGCGACGTTGTTAACACAAAAATCCATTTCGTATAACTTACAAATGATGAAGATAGAGTTAAAGACTCTAGTGACCCACGTGAAGATAACAAATATACGATTAGAATCGACTTTAATCGATAAAGTTAAAGCCGCTCAAGCTACATACTCAGAGCTGATGAATGTGAAGAAGAAGGTTCAAGAGGATGTTATTCTAGAAGCTAAAATCGACGAAGAGAGGAAATCTCAACCCTCGATTTAATTGGCCCATTTGAAATCCTCGATCAAGTAGAAACTGTGGCCTATAGACTCGTTTTACCGCCAAGTATGTCGCGTGTTCATAACATTTTTCAAGTATCGATGTTACGTAATTATATATGTGGACGACCTGAACCACATTATGGAATTAGAACTAGACGAGATAGTAGAAGATTTAATGTATGATGAGATACGTGTTAAAATCTTGGATAAGAAGGATCATATTCGACACTCAAAGGTTATACCTCAAGAGTAGGAATATGAAATGAAGTTAAGGTATCCTCACCTCTTCGGCATACCAGGTACATACGTAAATTTCGAGGGCAAAATTTCATAAGGAGGGGAGACTGTAAGACCCCGAATTTTATGAAAAGAAAGTATTCAATTTTCTTATAATTATTATTTTATTTCGTAAATAGTTAAATTGATAAAAGGTTAAAGTTAAGGGTGATATGTGAAAATTTTTGCAAAGTATACAAGTTGTTATAAAATATTCGTTTGGTCGAGGAATATTCTTTTGTTGGGGAATATCCGTACGATGGCACAATCATTGGTGGACCCCACAACAGAAGTATTGTCGTAGTAAGAAAACGATAGAATTATCTTTTTATAAAAATAACGGTGAAAGTGTTACCGTTAAAACTGTTGAACTACATGGTAGTAAAAGTACAATAATACGTGTGGTTGCATAGTAGCACACAATATTGATTATTGATACTTACGTGAGAAGTCACTCAGTTATACTCAATTATGCTATGAAAGAATACGATCATATCTCTCATATTATTGATTCAATTATTGTCACAAGATCATCTCAGATAATTTGTTATATTATTAAATCAATAATTGAGACGACAAAGTTATTCATATTATTATTCGTAATATCGACAATATCTAGAAGTTCACAAGGAGAGGTTTGGTCATCTAATTAAGCGCCAACGGGGAGAAATCCTTATCTGAAAGCCCTTCTTCCTCGAACGATTGGTTCTTAAATATTATGAGTTATAATATTAATGATGAATAAGTTCGTATTGATTAAAGATGAAATTGATAGTTCCATTGTGTGGGAATTATTAGTGTTAGTGGAGATCGACATTTATTTTGATAATAATTAATGTCTAGAGGTTATATTAACCAATTGGGTAATTCACCGGATAAATGAGCAATTAATTACTATTAATTCACATGCGTATAACTATGTGTTCACATGTGTGTACTATTGATTCACATGATTTACTATTAGGGGAGTTGGTGCAAGATTGATAATACTTGCATGATTAAATTAAAAATTGAGGTATAGATGAAGGTACTATACTATAATTAGTTTGTTCACATGATTATACTATTAAGTCACATAAATGAACTATTGATTCACATGATTTACTATTAGGGGAGGTGGTGCAAGTTTGATAATACTTGCAGGACTAAAGAAAAAGAGGAATGTATTATACTGTAATATTTCGAGCCCCAAAACGTGCAATTATCGAAACTATATTTTTCTATAAATAGAAGCTCATTCTTCCTTCATTTCTCACCAATTCACTAAGTCTCACAAGAGCAATTATTATAGAGAGAAATTATAGAGAGAACGAATAAGAGAAGTCTGCTACCTCACTATTCCAGTATCCAGTTTCTTCTAAGGTAAGGGGTATTATTTCTTTTGTATTCATGAAGAGAGTTATTTTCTTTCAATACTCGTAAGGTTTGTTATTCCATTCTTTATTATTCTGTTGGAATAACATGTCTATGCGGTCTATCGCATGTCTGGTGAATTCTTTTGTTATTTCATTCTTTATTATTCTGTTGGAATAACCTGTCTGTCACGATTCTATCGACGCCCGTGAATTTTTTTGTTATTCCATTCTTTATTATTCTGTTGGAATAACCTGTCTGTGTGGTCTATCACATGCCTGGTGAATTCTTTTGTTATTCCATTCTTTATTCTTTTGTTGGAATAACCTGTCTGTGCGGTCTATCGCATGCATGGTGAATTCTTCTGCTATTACATTCTTTATTATTCTGTTGGAATAACCTGTCTATGTGGACTACTGCATGCATGGTGAATGATCATTCGTATTCATTCCTTATTAAATTGTGGAAATGATCTATCTACGTGGAGTACCGTATGGCGGGCAAAAATCCATTTGCAGTTTCATATATTCTATTATACTCAGTTGGTTAAAGTTTTGGCTTCTATACTCTATGAAATTAGTAGAATATCCTGGATATTTGCGCTTCATCCAGTATCTTTTCATGGAAATATTCTTATGAGCATTCTTGAATTTTACTCCACAAAATAGTATCATGTTGACAATTTGGACGTTATTGATTTATGGATAAATTAAATTATAAATCTTTAAAAATTTATCCTTGAACTTGTTTTATTGAATTCTTATATCATTGTTATCATCCTCATGTTTATAATATGTTGAAAGTCATCTATGGCATGTAGTGCATAGATGGACTTGTATGATTATGACTGAGGATTATTAAAAGGTATAATCATACCGTAATGTTACAAATGATGTGGTAAAAGTCCTCATTAGTAGTAGTAGCACATTGATGGACGATTGTTGGCATGATCATGACCATTGATGAATACACGAATATCCTTGGTCCAGTAGTGTATGGATAATTTGTGGTCGTGATACTAATGAATATCCTCGCCGTAGAAAGTCTTGAGAGATGATGTGGTTTATTTATTGTCGAGTCTCAAATGATAAAAGTGATGAAAACCTTTTAAATCATAGAAGATAGTAGATTTTATTCTCTACTTGACTCTTCTAATAGATTGCTTGTTCACCGCATGCGATTAAACTTGATGTTTGTTATATTTTATCAATTTAACACTGTTGAAGGCTAACGATAAATTATTATGTATTATCTTAGTCATAATATTTATTACTGGGCTAGTTGAGCTCACCCTTTCTTTCACTATTCTCTCTTGTGAAATGAGAATATAATTGGAACGCAGCCTGGGGGAGCGGATTCGACCATTCATATGGTTGTTTTTAGTAGTCCTCACTATTCTATAAAATAGTGTGACAATAAATGTAATGAAGACTCCATTGAGTGTGGATATTGTACAGATGACAATATTCTTATTAAAACTCTTAGATTATGTTTTTTCGTAAGTTTTTGTACATTTGTTGTATAATTAAGTTGTATTTGAATTTTGTACCATGTATTTGGCAACTCAAGATGGGTGATGTATACCTATTTTGGAGGCGTCACAACTGATGTGTGTTGTGAGGTTACAAGGTTGGTTGCTTTATTAAAAGAGTTTGGCCTCACCTCTGTTACTCCAATTCCTCTCTTTTGTGACAAGTCTGCTCTGTACATAACATCTAATCCTGTTTTTCATGAATGTACTAAACATATCGAGATTGATTGTCATCTTGTTTATGAGAAGCTTCAAAAGGGAGTTATTACAACACATTATCTTTTGTCTGAAGACCAACCGACTTATCTGTTTATCAAATATCTGTCCACTGAGCAACTTCAGCATCTACAATCCAAGTTGGGAGTTTGTAATTTATTTCAAACTCACAACTTGAGAGGGGATGTTAAGGATACTAATGTCATTATACACAATGACATTAATGTAATAAGTAATTAAGTACTAGTTATGTTGTGTTAAAATATAAAGTAATGTACTTTATGTAACTATCAGATTAAACAATATACTTTACAATGAATTCTTTTTTACTCTTTGTTTAGCTGTTATTCATATTATAACAAAGTCCTTGTACAATCATAATATCATTAAGGACTTTACAAAATTTACTGGTACAAAAATATATTAATCATCAAATCATGTATTTAATAATTCATTAGATCAACTCAATAAAATTAACCTAACATATTTGATCTTTGTATTCTAAGTCTTTGTACAATCATAACATCACTAAAAACTTTACAAAACTTTCTGGTACAAATATACGTTAATCACATTTATCATCCAATCAAATATGCAGACTCTAACATATAGTTATAAATTCTATTTTGGGGTTGTCTAATATTTTAACACTAATGATTTGAGTCTATGTTACAACAGTTAAGATTTTTTAGTTGTAATATAATCATTTGTTTGGTATGTTAATCATTATAGAGTGCGTTAAACATATTATTTATCAAATATGCAACGATAACCATAATTTGATGAACTTGAATATATCACTTATATATTTTTTTTCTTCTTAAAAACATATATTTTAAAACTAAAATAAGTAAACTTAGATAACATCAATACATAATTTTATGTGTGATTGTGTTTTTACTAAAATCTTAAATCTAGTACTCCCTCCATCATTTAATATAAGGGTAAAGGGTCAAAAAAGTCCCTGATGTTTACCCCGAAGTCCACTTGCACTTTAAACTAATTTTTTCCCCAAAAGTACCCTTAACGTTACATTTTTTGGGTCGTCCGTGCCTCTGCCGTTAACAGAAGACAAACGGGGTTAAAATATGATGACGTGACAAACTTAAATATAAAACATATTCTAAATAAAACAATATATATCATTTAATCAAAACAAAAAATACTAAAATTCAAAATAAAAAAAGCATAACATATTTACATCATTTAATCAAAATAATAAAATTCAAATTATTTTGTTAACTAATTAAATAAAATAAGTTGTATAACATATTTACATCATTTAATCAAAAATAATGTAATTAGTATTTTAGTATTTTTTTTAAATTAGTATTTGATGTAAATATGTTATGTTTTGAATTTTAGTATTTTGATTAAATGATGTAAATATGTTATACAACTTATTTTATTTAATTAGTTATTTTGATTAGTTAACAAAATAATGTGAATTTTATTATTTTGATTAAAGGATGTAAATATGTTATGTTTTTATTTATTTTGAATTTGAGTATTTTTTTGTTTTGATTAAATGATATATATTGTTTTATTTAGAATATATTTTATATATAAGTCTGCCACATCATCACATTTTAAACCCGTTTGTCTTCTATTAACGGCAGGGGTACAGGCGACCCAAAAAATGTAACGTTAATGGTACTTTTGAAAAAAAAATTAGTTTAGAGTGCAAGTGGGACATCGGGGTAAACATCAGGGGCTTTTTTGACCCTTTGCCCTTTAATATAATTTTTTTTAGAATTGTGCACAAGTATTAGAAAAACAATTGTATAACATTAAATATAATATCAAATGTCTATATTGCCCTTGTATTGAAAAAAGATATTGTTATTTATTGGACAAAAAATAGTGAGAGAACCAAAGTTACATTTAATACTTGGGGTAATATTAGAAACTAAGTAATTAATAATATTAATTGACAAAAAAAACCATTTTAAAACGTCTTATATTAAGGGACGGAGGGAGTACTTGCCAACTTTATTATCACAATTTCATCATGCTATCATTATTAAATATACATTTAATAGTTTTGTAGAATAAAAATATTTATAATATTTGTAAAAATTCAAATTTCACTCTTTTTATGAAACTATGTATACTAGTTGATAGCCCGTGCAATGCACGAGATAGTTTGAGTAATGCTCGAAATTAAAGACGTTATATGTTTATAACAAATATGTAAATATAAAATTATAAATATATAAATAATTATGAAATTGTTATTTACACAACCGGAGATGAATACACACATAAAGATTTTTATATATAACTAATTCATAACATAAATTTCAAATACTCAGTACGAATTCACAACAAAATTCTTTTAAATTGAACATCAAGATTACAAACGCTATCAAACCCAACGCAACCAATTTACATTTCACTACCGGAATGCCTTGGCCTCCTCAAAATAGGCACTTGAACTCCAACAAAATGAATTACCCTTCCATCATCCTTGCTAAAAACAGAAGATAAATGAAACAACATCCAAAAGGGTGTCCCATCCTTTCGATAATTCAATATATTGATTTGTATACTTCTTTCCTCTCGAATGGCCTCCCTAATCACCATAACCTTGGAAGTGCTGGCACCCATTGTTGAGCTTCTAACTGCCACTTTGACGGCTCCCACAGCACTAAGCTGCCTCATCTTTGGACTCAACATTTGTTTATCGTGATTCTTACCACTTGCACTGATGATTGTATTTTGTTTATCAAACAAAAGAGTTTTCAACAGTGGTATGCTCTTGCAGTCTTGGTAGGAACATAAAGAAAAAGAAAAAGATATAAACAATTGCATGACTTCTATCATAAACATGTAAAGACTAACTTTTAGAAATATAAAAGGGCACCATGAACCCAACAAACTGCAGTTGTTTGGGTTTATAAAACACTATATTATTTATACAGTATATAGTATGGTAATACTTTCAATTCTTATCATTTAAAAAACCTAAAATAAATTCTCCTAGAATAATTCGGAAGAATCCACGAATTTAGATTCGTGGATTTGGTGGGATTCGTAAACCTAGAAGAATCCTCACTTAGTTATTTCTTACAGTGTATAAAAATATACAATAAATAAATAAGATCACCCTAAGCGCTAGTTGCCTCATCCATTGCATAGGTACGCCTACTGATTTTTATAACACTGACTCAAATATCTTTTGCACGTCAGTCTCTCCTTGATAAAACAATTCTGCAGATATGCTAATACATGACGAAGAACCCTCACCAAAAATATTGGATGTGACTGTTGAACTCCTACTGCAGATGACGTAAGTACAATACCTGCTATTTGGTTCTCAAGTGCAAGGTCAAGTGCTGCCTACATTAATAAATGCCAAATCCCA
The DNA here is from genome assembly GCA_020205615.1 of Panax quinquefolius. Classification (NCBI taxonomy): domain Eukaryota; kingdom Viridiplantae; phylum Streptophyta; class Magnoliopsida; order Apiales; family Araliaceae; genus Panax; species Panax quinquefolius. The sequence continues at coordinate 21,813,636 of CM035165.1, forward strand.
AGCTTAAGATATTAGTAAATGGGGTTTATTAAAGTTGAAAGTTCAAAAATTCATTATCAAGTAGTCTGAAACACACAACATACAGAATAAACCATATTCAACTCAGTAATATAAAGAATCACTGACCAATTGAGCAAAAACATTAAAAAAAAAATTGCCCAAGTTAATTCAATACCAAGCCATCCTCAATATTTATATATATATATACAAATACACACACAGAAAATAATAGTAATTTGAAAACACAGAATTTCCCAACTGAACAGAACACAGATAAAAAGTCAAGACAATATGCTTAAAGCATCCAATTACATGATGTAGTGAATGACTATAGATCTCAACTATCAGCGACTAATTAGATACCTTCATCCTCATGAGTCTCACAACCCATATTCTTAAGTGTTAAAAACATTAGATATGAAGTTTAACATAATTCCATAACAATTTTGGCACACCCAAGACAACAACATCCACCATTACAACATAATAACATCTTCAATCTCCCAGATTAATGTCTAGACAGTATACCACATTGTCTAATAGAAGGAGAATCGTTTCAAAAAAATCTAATGACCTTGACGTTTCAACATGAGCAAAAACATACTCTAATGTGTAAAAAATCAATTTACTCTAAAAACCCATTAACGACATGCAAAGTCATGCAACAAAAGTAATATAATAAAAATTAACACCAACTTGAATGAATTGATCACACATGCATATAATCATGATTACAATTATGAAAGGACACAAAAAAAACAGAAGAAAACCAATGTTGAAGTAAAGGATTCTAAAGAAAAATAAAAACGTATAATTACTCTAGTGATGCCAAGGTATCACTAAATTTGATGAATTTGTTGATTGAGATGCCAAGGTATACCAAATTTGTAATGTGAAAGTATTTATTTCAAGATTGAGCTATATACCCATACTCTTACTAATACCACTAAAAACTGTTCTAAAAATTTTGAGAGAATATGACTTGCCTTATTTTGAAGAGAATAATATGTATAGCAAAACTAAACATTTAATTATACCACATAATCAAAAGTTAAATGACCCAAAAAAGTGTCATTATTCCCAACCACCCTTGTATAAGTTTTTCATTTTGCATAAAAAAATAGCACACCAAAAATGATAATTGCTGAAAGTAAAGTCAGAGTTTGATTTCCATTTATCGTTGTGTTCATTAGTCTCTCTACATAACTTAAACCCCAGACAAAACATGAACCTAAAATAAATTGACTAACAGAATACAAAATAAACCACAAATTGACAATTAATCAGGAAATAATTGAGAAAGGTGTAGCTTAAGTAATCATCACATTAATTGCAACAACTCTTCAATAAAATAATAGTTCCCATTTCTCAAAATCTCATAAAAAGCAAGCAAACTGATCTCAAAGATAAAAAAAATTCAACTTTAAACAGAACACATTACCATTAGGATCAATCTTAATGACATTGCCTTGATTATCCTTAAAACGCGATTCTTTAGGCCAATCACAAAAGTCTGCCACAAAAAACAAACCACCCCAAGATCACCAATCAAATTCAAGCCCTAGAATACTCATTCAATTTCCAAAATAATTCCAAATATCATAAAACCCACTAAAAAACACATCAAATGTACAAAACCCAATATGATAAATCTTTCATATATCTATGAAGTATAATTTGGTAAAATTGAATCAAACCTTTAATATCAATTCACTGTCGCTTCCATCAACTAAATTAGAAGATCTTAAACTGTCTAAATATGTATACCAAAATCTTAAAGATTACATCTTTGGATCTTATTATGTGAGATTTGAATATATAATAAACAGAAACAAAGATCTATACCTTAAGCAAGGAACCCAATTTTCATGAACAAAAAACCCAATTCATTTCTGAATAAAGTGAAAAAGGGTTATGATCGGAAAGAAGAGACAAACATACGATTGAAGAAAATATGAAGAGACGATTCCAAAACCAATCAAAAAACCCTAGGACAGAGAACAATTAAATTGAAAATATAACGTACCTTGAGAGATTTTGGATGGCAAACCTTTCCTTCAAGGCTTTGTCGATTCAAGGCTATCAGAGAAGATTCCCTTATATACGATTCTTCGATCTCCCGTGGTAATGTGGTATATAGATTGGTTCGGTATCTATAGTTGTTGGTGTTAATGTTCCAGGAGTAGATGGTAGGACATGAGAGGATTCATTCAGCTTCCTGCTTCCAGATCGCCACTGTCTATGGGAGGTTCCCTTGGTAGGATGTGTTGGAAGGGTCATTGTGTACTGTGGTCTCCATGATAACCCCAAAAACTCATTTTCGAGAGACGGGACCTTTTGTGGGAAACCATGGAGAAAGGTCTTAGATGATTTAGGTATTCATGAAACAGACCTGTGGAACTCAGCAGGTACTCAGGAAAAGTGCTTGTGGAATGCAAAAAGATTTCCTGTTAGCGTGAGTTTCAAAGAATTGGGAAGAGGAAGAGGAAGAATTGGAAAATCTAAAGAGATGAAAGGTTTTGTCGATTCAAGGCTAGCTTTCAATTTAGCGTGAGTTTCAATTGAGTGAATTAACTCCTAATTGATTTCAAATTATGTGAGTTGACTCACCCAATTTTCAAATTAGAAGGATCGGTAAATTGATTTGAAATTAATTGAGTTGGAGAGGTTGTGCTGTATTTATATATAAGGATTGCCCATAAGAGTTGCAGACAGGTGCAAACCAACAAACATAATTCAGCTCAATTTGCAATTCAAAAACTCCAAAATCCAAACCAAACAGCTTCCTCTTTCATTTACAACTAACACCGAAAACCCAAAGAAAAATTCATCAAATGAGATTTTATAGAAATGGTAAAGTTCGTACCTTTCAGAGCGAGAAAGGGTCTTTCCAACTTTTGTATGTTAAGAGTGGAGAAAGAAGCAAAGCGAAGTACAGAGGAGGGACTCATCTACACAAAACAAATTGTTATTCAACGTGACACACCCAATTCAATAGGTATATGAATACACACCACAACAAACTGGGGTTTTTTATAACCAAATCTCACTCCTTTTCTAGACCCATAAGATCCATTATTCTCTCTGAACTCCTTTTGAAACTTAGGCAAAAGCTACTGATATTTTCATTTTATTTTATTTTTCATTAATAATCTTAGTAAAAAATCAATGTTTAGTAGATCTTCAAATATGTTGATTTCAAAATGATCACTGGCAATATATTTCACATACATAGGAGACGTACGCGAGATTGAACTCCTCAATTTATTGAGTTCAGTAAATATTAGAGAAAAGAATTAAAGAGAGATACATGCGTTGAACATTTATTAGAACTTCAAACTGAAATGCATCCAACATCTATCATCTTCAATTTGATAATCCAGAGTCTGATACACAATCAAATCCAATAGATGATCTAACTCAAATTAATGATATATATATATATATATATATATATATATATATATATATATAATGCTTGACTACATACAATAATTGTTTAATAATGCATTTGTGTAGGCTTATTTATAAAATTAAAATTGTAATTGATCATCTTAATTTATATGAAAATATTCTTCAAACATTAATTAAGCTCAACGACTTTATCCAAATAAGGTAGTAACTTTATCCAAATAATATTTCTTCTCCTAATTAAACAAATATATGTTCAAGTAATCAAAACACCATCAAAAGATAATAAGTTTTATGGTTTACAGTTTTAGATTATCACTCACTTCATCAGTCATTGACTTCCATTTGTCAGCACCTTACTTTCCAACCTATTTTGAAAAACATAACAAACATTAAGAGGGAAAAATCAGTAATTTCTGCGCAGCTTTTCAATAAATGTGTCTGAGCAAGCATATTCCCACAGAGAAATCAATATGTTGTGTTTGTTTTATAAATAAAATCAATATCAATAAGTAAACCAAATAAAATACAAACAATAGCTCAACACCCAAATTAAAAATTACAGGATGAAAGCCCCATCTCAATTAGTCAAAAATTAAACTAATATGTACTTGATATCTCAAATTTCAACTTATTGCCTAGTGTGCACCAAGTTTACTTAACCATCATATAATTAAAAAAAATCACAAAAATCTTGCCTCTAAGAAAAGAAGGCTGAGAAGATTAACCTGGTAAATGCTACAAAATTAATCAAATTCTGTAGCTTCTCCAGAGATCTGCAAGAACAAACTAAACCACAGAAATCAGAAAAAATACAAAAAAAAAAAAATACAAACATGACCAACAAAAATCTCATAAAAATCTGAAGAATTACCAGGAAAATTAGCCTAAAGCTATTTAAAATCAGCAAAAAAAAATCCATACTTGAGCAACATTTCACCTCTAAAAATCTATAAATCACCAGGAAAACAACTCTGAACCCACCAAACACTTAAAAAGGGTGGAAGAGAAATAAAGGGGAAAAAAGAAAAAAGAAAAAAAAAACAAGAAAAATGACCTTTTATTTTTTTCCCTGTAGCTAGAGAAATCAGGTACAGAAACCCCATATCAACTAAATTAGAAGATCTTAAACTGTCTAAATATGTATACCAAAATCTTAAAGATTACATCTTTGGATCTTATTATGTGAGATTTGAAGATATAATAAACAGAAACAAAAATCTATACCTTAAGCAAGGAACCCAATTTTCATGAACAAAAAACCCAATTCATTTCTAAATAAAGTGAAAAAGGGTTATGATCGGAAAGAAGAGACAAACATACGATTGAAGAAGATATGAAAAGACGATTCCAAAACCAATCAAAAAACCCTAGGACAGAGAACAATTAAATTGAAAATATAACGTACCTTGAGAGATTTTGGATGGCAAACCTTTCCTTCAAGGCTTTGTCGATTCAAGGCTATCGGAGAAGATTCCCTTATATACGATTCTTCGATCTCCCGTGGTAATGTGGTATACAGATTGGTTCGGTATCTGTAGTTTTTGGTGTTAAAGTTCCAGGAGGAGATGGTAGGACATGAGAGGATTCATTCAGCTTCCTGCTTCCAGATCGCCACTGTCTATGGGAGGTTCCCTTGGTAGGATGTGTTGGAAGGGTCATTGTGTACTGTGGTCTCCATGATAACCCCAAAAACTCATTTTTGAGAGACGGGACCTTTTGTGGGAAACCATGGAGAAAGGTCTTAGATGATTTAGGTATTCATGAAACAGACCTGTGGAACTCAGCAGGTACTCAGGAAAAGTGCTTGTGGAATGCAAAAAGATTTCCTGTTAGCGTGAGTTTCAAAGAATTGGGAAGAGGAAGAGGAAGAATTGGAAAATCTGAAGAGATGAAAGGTTTTGTCGATTCAAGGCTTGCTTTCAATTTAGCGTGAGTTTCAATTGAGCGAATTAACTCCTAATTCATTTCAAATTATGTGAGTTGACTCACCCAATTTTCAAATTAGAAGGATCGATAAATTGATTTGAAATTAATTTAAAATTAATTGAGTTGGAGAGGTTGCCACAAAAAACAAACCACCCCAAGATCACCAATCAAATTCAAGCCCTAGAATACTCATTCAATTTCCAAAATAATTCCAAATATCATAAAACCCACTAAAAAAACATATCAAATATACAAAACCCAATATGATAAATCTTTCATATATCTATGAAGTATAATTTGGTAAAATTGAATCAAACCTTCAATATCAATTCATTGTCGCTTCCATCAACTAAATTAGAAGATCTTAAACTGTCTAAATATGTATACCAAAATCTTAAAGATTACATCTTTGGATCTTATTATGTGAGATTTGAAGATATAATAAACAGAAACAAAGATCTATACCTTAAGCAAGGAACCCAATTTTCATGAACAAAAAACCCAATTCATTTCTGAATAAAGTGAAAAAGGGTTATGATCTGAAAGAAGAGACAAACATACGATTGAAGAAGATATGAAGAGACGATTCCAAAACCAATCAAAAAACCCTAGGACAGAGAACAATTAAATTGAAAATATAACTTACCTTGAGAGATTTTGGATGGCAAACCTTTCCTTCAAGGCTTTGTCGATTCAAGGCTATCGGAGAAGATTCCCTTACATACGATTCTTCGATCTCCCGTGGTAATGTGGTATACAGATTGGTTCGGTATCTATAGTTGTTGGTGTTAATGTTCCAGGAGGAGATGGTAGGACATGAGAGGATTCATTCAGCTTCCTGCTTCCAGATCGCCACTGTCTATGGGAGGTTCCCTTGGTAGGATGTGTTGGAAGGGTCATTGTGTACTGTGGTCTCCATGATAACCCCAAAAACTCATTTTCGAGAGACGAGACCTTTTGTGGGAAACCATGGAGAAAGGTCTTAGATGATTTAGGTATTCATGAAACAGACCTGTGGAACTCAGCAGGTGCTCAGGAAAAGTGCTTGTGGAATGCAAAAAGATTTCCTGTTAGCGTGAGTTTTTGTCGATTCAAGGCTAGCTTTCAATTTAGCGTGAGTTTCAATTGAGCGAGTTAACTCCTAATTGATTTCAAATTATGTGAGTTGACTCATCCAATTTTCAAATTAGAAGGATCGGTAAATTGATTTGAAATTAATTTAAAATTAATTGAGTTGGAGAGGTAGTGCTGTATTTATATATAAGGATTGATTAGTTTATTAGATTTTTGAACATTATTAGAGAAAATGAGTATAGATAATTAACATAGCATCATATTTAAGTGTTTAAGAAACACTTTATATAAATATATAAAAAATATTAATAATATTTAATAAAATTATAGAGAGAAAAAAAGAAGAAAAAGAAAAAGCGGATGAATCTCTTACGCACTATCACAATACGGGCATACGGCCACTGGTTGCCTGATTTCAATCCAACACCTGAACCCTTCTACTTACACAATACACACTATCTACTTATATCTTATATTTATATATATAGAGAGATTGTAGAGAGAGAGAGAGAAAGGGGAAATGGAGGTAGAGCTGGAGCCAAGGGTGAAACCTTTGCCCTACAAAGTGAAGGGTATGTCTCGAGAATCTCCTTCTCAAAAGGGCGCACATATTCTAGACACAGACCTTCGGAGTCATTGGTCTACTGGCACAAATACCAAGGAGTGGATTCTGCTTGAACTCGATGTATGTATGCAATTTAATTCAGCTGCTGATGGTTCGATTTCTTTTTTTGATTGGCATGATGGGTCGAATTTGTTATCTGGGATTTATTCAATTTTCTCTTCTGGGTGGTTTGAATGTTGGGTTTTGGTTGACGTTTGACCAATTAGTAACATTTGCTCAAGTAAATGTGAATTTGTTTGTTTTAGTTTCTTCTTTTATTTAGTCTCTATGTATACATTTTAAGAACAGTTGTTATTTTCACATTTAAAATAACAATATTGAGATTGATACATAATTTTTAGTTAACTCTACGAATGAGACTGTAATTGTGGGACACAAAAATTGTAAAAAAGATTCATTTTTGGACAGATTGTCTCAATATATGCACGGGTTAAGTCATAATTTACATGGAGAGTATTGTGCTTGAATTGAGTGGTAGTATTAAGTAGAGATATGGCTACATGTAACGCTGGACTTATGTACCTTATTCCAAGTAGTAGTAAGGATTATAATTATTAATTGGAATCTAGCTAGTTTCATGATATAGGAGAATTTGATGATTGGGTTTCCCTCAGAAAAGTTTGATTGTAAAAGTCAAAAAAACAATGCTGTGGTTCAGAAAGTTTGCTTTTTTAAATAGCTTTTAGGGTAGGATTTTTGTTGAAAAAAAGAATTTAATGCATACTTCTAGGATGTATTAATTACTAGATAATGTCCGAGTAGGTAATCTGTAGTTGCCAATTCTGGATTTTTATTCATTGTCGAAGATAAAAAGGTTTAGTGTTATTATCTCCTCGTTTCAGTTGGTTGATCGGAGTTGTCTCTTATTGTACTTTTCTACCTTCACCTTTATTTAGGAATCCAAAGGCATTCTCTATAAACTAGCATGATACCTCTGTTGTGGACCTTACCTATTTTTAGATGAAAAAGAGGCAGATTTTTTTTGTGAGATTTGGTGATTGTTCTTGGAGACAGCTTCCCTCCTCTAGGCGCTACAAACTTTCTGTGGGTGTTATGTAACATAAAAGAACAGCTTAACTATTTTTTACTCGAGGAAGAGGGTTGATATTGTTTTTCAGTATATGTATTTGTCTTTTGGCTATCCAAGTTTTTGGCTTTGTTGTTTTCCTTCAACCTGGCTTATGAAGGCTAAGATATTGCTGGAGTTTTTTTCCTCTTTCTTTCTGTGATAGAACATGAGTTGTACTTGAATCTTTGGAAGGAGGTCCAGAAGTAAGTCTACTTTGTCTTTAAATAGACTATTTAGTTTGAAGCTCATGGAGAGATTTTTCTGTTCAAAATGAATCCGGCCTTATCAAGGTTCTTATGAAGTTGTGCTGTGTGCATTCCTGGGATAACTTTTATTTTTCATTTTATTTTCATTTTTTAAATTATATAATTTCACCGTCAAACTTGTATTATATATAAGCTAAAATGTAAGGTTTATATGGGCCGGAAGAATGGTTATATACTTATATTTCTTTTTATAGGTCTTTCTTACACGACTAAGAAGCTCGATACAGGTCAGTCATGCGCACGGTTCAAAGTTGCGGTAGTTGTCTATGTTTCTAAAGGTCTTTTTTGGCTCGGTATCGTCTTCAGACAATATACACCGTTACACTAGTTAAGAGCTTCAATTTTTTTAAAGAAAATAATGAAAAAATTCTAAACAATAAGAACAAGAAGATGGATCAATTAAGTTCACAAAAAAACTATTTTGTACACATAGAACTGTCCTAGTGATAAAACAGACATCTCACAAACATGTCTAATGCTACATTGCATAAAATTGAATAGTAAATTATGAAGAAATTTTCAAGTTATACTTGACTAGTACTAATTAATATGTATAAAATATGTATTTTTTTAATTTCCAAGTAAAGTGGCTGCAATTTTTTAAGCTCTAGTTAACCTAGGTACTTATAACATGCATAACTATTTTTTTGCTAAAGTAGTTTAAATATAATTTTATAAGTTGTAGTTAACATGAACGCTAGTTTTATTTTATTTTTTAATACCAATTTAGGTGCGAGTGAAAATGTACTAGGTAATTTTTTTTGTATGTGGCGTTTCTCCCTTATACGCTGAAATTTCTCTGCTATTTGGTCCAAAACCATTCCGCTACGATGATGCGTTGAAATTTCCTTGAAACATATCCTTTACGTGAATAATCACTGATTTTTCGACTTGTATCAAGGTTGCGGTTTAGGTCTGATACGTTGAAATATTAGCCGATACGCCGAAACTTTGAATCATGGTCATGCGTGAATACGAAAATTCTCCAAATCTCAAAATATAGGGATTCGGGTGCGGGGGAATCGACAACTATTTTATTATTAAATATGTATATATTTATGTGTCTACTTTATATATATATATATATATATATATATAGGATAAAACATTCAAAAAAATAGACACTATAAGAGAAAAACACAAAACATCCAATAAACAATATAACAAAAATAATCAATGTTCTAAAAGGCACTAGGTGGGAGGCGGTCAGGTGTTCTAAGCGAGATTTTTTATTTTAAGCCAATTTTAATATTTTATCTTACATTTATCCAAACAAAACAATAATGTAAAGAAAAACAATTTATAATAAAGGCCTTTGCTTAAAACACATATCTTTAACGTATTAGTTTTATTCATAAACAAGATTGCTATTAAATAATAAAATTTAAAATTTCAAAAATTCAATTCAATATTAAAACTTAAGAAACTAAACATAAATTTAAGAATTATATTGAATTAAACTAAATATTACAAATGTATCGTCATTTATATAATTTAAAGTTGGTACAAGTTTAAAAAATTACAACTATAATAAAATTATCCATTTTGACTAGATCTTGTTCACTTCTTGTTTTGATATGATATGCTACAACCTGCATTATGAATATGGTAAATCATTAGAAAAATAAATATATCAAGATCTAGTTTGGGTAGTTATTAAAAAAAAAAACTCTGTGCTTAGGCCCCGTCTAATTTCTTAGAGGGATTTTTTGGCCTAGGCCAGACGTTAGGGGCCTAGCTAGGCGGCCGCCTAGGCCGCTTTTTAGAACACTGAAAATAATCATAGATAATACAAAACACATAAGTTATAAAGGAGGAGAGAATCCCTAAAGCGTCCCCAAGAATCGAAGCGTCTAGTGCGGGAATACTGCAGTTCACCGGGGTAACGAATAATCCTTACTTCCTAGTTACACGAGTGTGTACTTGTGGCACACTCTAATAAATACTATATATTTATTCCAAATGATAAAGAAATAAAATGAGTAACTTGGTGATCTGGGTCTTCTTTATGCAACAACCTGTGCCTAAGTGTAAGAGTTGAGCTTGCAAAAGTTGCAGGAAATGGTGATGTTATTGCATGAGAATCAGGTTTTAATTTACCCATTTAATTTGGCAAGTGTATGTCTGTATGTGTTATACACTAGTAGCTGTGGCACACACTAGGTGTATGCGCTTTTTCTTATCTGTTTTATCTGACTTAGTTGGTTTTGTTTCTTCTCCGAGATCTGTTAAGTTTAATTAGTTATGGGTAGTTGTTGATTGATGGTCAGGTCAGTTTGTGTTTGGTTATGGGTTTGCTTATGTCTGTTTATCTGCTGAATGTTGATATTTTTGTATTGTGGTGATTTTACTTCTGAAGGTTTTTATACGTAATTATATTTTTAGTTTTGAGTTTCTGTATTCCTAAGTTTCTAATCTACTAGGGAATCTTGAAGCTCCTTTATGTGACTTCCAGTTTAGACTGCTAGGTGCTTAATTTTCGTATTTTTAATTTCTTTTTATAAGTGTTAGGTGCTTAGAAATTTGTGTAAAGCTCAGGTAATTCGTACTCCATTGAGCATGTACATATGGGGTTCATTTTCAGCCTAATCCAACTAGTTTAGGATAAAAGGCGGCGTTGAGGATTCACATGCTTTTGAGCTTCCATCGCTTTAGATAATTTCTGAAGATTTACCTGTCTTTGAGAATCTCAAGGGTTAATCAATACTATGATATCTGTCACTTGAATTTAAAGTTAAATTATTGTTGTAATCGACAGTAAAAAATGTGGAGAGCTTCTATTGATTCAAGTTGAACTTTCAAAAGAATTCTCGTGGTGTAGGTTCTGTTGTCTCTGTCTTACTAGTGCATGTTCGCACATAGTTAAACTCTTCTTTTACATTTCAATTCCATTGTTTTATAGAACCAATCTATTTGAATATTTTATCAGTCTCTAAACCATCAATTTACTTTGAATTTCAACTCTTGAAGACTTGAACATAACAAATTCATGTTGTCTTTCATCATCGGGCTTTAATAATGCTTATAGTGGATAGTGTCATCCAAGTCCATTAGCCTGGCCTTGTAAAAGTTTTTATATGATCCCCAGAAAATTTAAATGTGCCCAAGGTGTCACATTTGACAATTGATACACTATAGAATGACAGTTAAGTATATTCATTAAAGAATGCCCCATACTAGCTTAGATAGTCTGTATTGTCATCTGGGGCACAGGTTATGTGATTATGTCTTGCATTAAAATAATATACGGCCTTCTTGTTGAGCTAAAGTATCTATTACTAAAAATACTGTATATCTGTGTCATGGTGAAATGACTATATACTAACCTATGAAAAATTAAAAAATAAAACCCAGGACTCTAAAAATTTTTGTACATCACACATCAGTATTTAAGGTTGGTTTATCAACACAAACGTCACTTTTCATTTACCTATTTGGTATCAAAGCTACACTTTGTTTTGTGATAGCTATGACTTGCGTATATTGTCTATGGGTGCTACTAATTAAACCCCCTTACATTTATGTTAATATTGTTCTCTCAATGGTTGAACACTTGCATGGATTACAAATGTCTTTAATATGATGAACCATTTCATATAGTTGACCATGAAGACTTTTTTAATCCTATTGGGAGTTGTATGGTGATTATTCATGAGTTATTCTTGTTATCTTGCACACTTATTTTGCTGCTCAAATGTTACAATTATATTTTTTGTTTCTTCTTTTTAATAATGACTTGTTTGCAGGAACCTTGTCTACTATCACATATAAGGATTTATAATAAGTCTGTTTTGGAATGGGAAATCTCAGTTGGCTTGCGTTACAAGGTTAGGAAGTGAACACTACCAGAACATTTTCACAATTTTAATTATTTCGTTCTATATTAAAGTTCTCTTCATTTTAACTCTCATACATAATACTTGTTGATTTTCATTCAGGCATTTACACTTCGTTTCTCTTTCCAGAGATAGAAAAAATATGTTTTATTTGTATAAAAGCAAGTAAAATTTGCTTGTAGTATTTTCCCCAACTGCTATGCTGTTGCATGTTTACCTGGAAGCTGAATCTTGCATAATTGGTCTTGCAATTTGCATTGTTTATGTAATGACTTGATCCTCTTCCACAGCCAGAGACATTTGTGAAAGTTCGCGTCACGTTGTAGAAGCACCTCGTCGCGACATGATGTACCCTATGAACTACACTCCCTGCCGCTATGTGAGAATCTCTTGTTTGAGAGGGAATCCCATAGCTATTTTCTTCATTCAGGTGGGCTTTAAATGTTCTTCTATACCTTTTGATTTTAGATCACAGAATCATTTCACTGTTGGTTATATCTTTTATTTTAGTGTTATACATACAAAATACATAACTAACTGAAAGGACTAGTCCTTTTTTTCTTCTTCCAGAGTATGAGAAATCCTTACCCCCTTAGAATTGTTATAATCTCATCATGTAAGAATTCTCATTTGGCGATACCTTATATTTTTGGTTTAGGGGAGTTTCCCAACCTTTTAATTTTTAAATTTTCGTTCATCAAACTATTTTGTTGTCGGGGGTATTTAGAAATGCCACACATAATAGTTTGGTGAACCATGGATTTCTAAAATGGGGGTAATTCTTTTGTCATTTGCTTTGGTTTACCCTTGGCTGCAGTATATTTTGTGTCGTCGTCAATTATTGTGTGTGGACTGTGTTTCATCTAGGCCATTCAATCTTGTTTTGGACAGCCCTAGATGGGTTGGATGGATAATGCCTCCTATCCAACTCTGGCTATGGATTATTTCCCCCCCCCCCCCCCAACATATATATATATAATATGTCCCCCCTTGATGAGTATATGCCGTATATCTCTTTTTGACTAATTTCGGTTCGCACTTGCATGTTTCTTAACTGCTTGCAGTTGATTGGGGTAACGGTTACTTGTCTTGAACCGGAGTTTCAACCGGTTGTTACTTACTTGTTGCCGCACATAATATCGCAGAAATTAGATGCTCATGATATGCATCTTCAGGTGAAATATATATAATATCAATTGCTGGCACACACTTATTTTCTTGTAGGTCCATATATTTTTGCACATTTGCCTTCTGATGCCTTTTACATTGTAGTTACTACAAGACATGTCAAACCGGTTGACCGTGTTCCTTCCACAACTGGAGGTCTATTTCTTTAACTCAAGAATGAATTATAAGAGTTCCTTTAGCACCGTCTTCTGCCATCTTTTTACTTAAATTTTGACCGTGTGAATTCATGATGTGCAGGCTGAGCTAAATAGCTTTTCAGATGCTGCAGAGCCTAATATACGTTTTCTTGCTATGCTTGCTGGTCCACTTTACCCGATTCTTCACATTGTAAATGAGAGGTTCGTACAAGAGTATTTTTTTTATAATGGAAGTGTATCTTTCATATTAACTGCAAAGTTTCGTTGAATTGCCTTGGTGATCCTGCTTAAAGTGCGTTGGTATATGTAACACTTTTGTGGCATATTAGACTCAGGGATGTTAAAATTTTATTTTTTTGAGGAAATTTTATTTGTTTCCCTTTCTGAGGTACTTTTTAGCTTCGTTGGGGTTGTGCAGTATCGAGGCTTTTTGTGGTCTTTTTATTTCAGATCTACATGGAGACTGGAGAGCCGCAAGTGTTTTGTTTTTGTTTTTTTTACAGTTGTACATTTTTGTCTCCCCTTCTCTTATAATATTCTCTCTTGCTATCGGCATACTATTTTCCTATCTAAAAAAGAAACTGAGAGCCTTTCTTTGAGATTTCTGTTTGATCCAATGATATTGTGAAAGAAAGAAACATAATCTTTTAGTTATTATTTATAGTCTATTATTTTTTAAATTGTTTATTTTATTATCTAACCTCAACCCTACAAGAACTAGGCCCGTACAGGCTATTGGGACTTGGCCTGTATCATATGTGGCTATATATAAGGCCTTTAAAGGCTATTAGAAAGATCTTCAACTAGAAAGTAATTTTCCCATTGTGTCCCTGACTGGATTTGAATTTTGTACATGAGGGGTAACTGCTAGTTATTTGTGTTCACACAAGGGAATTTTTTTTAATGCACAATATTGTTCTAATGTTGCAGAGAAACTGCTAGGTTAGCAGGCAGTAGTTCCGACTCTGAAGCTTCTAAGAGCAGTCATCCCTCATCGGCTTTACTTGTTTCCTCTAATTTTGAGGTAGCTGCTGCTCTTTGTTGTCCTTTATTTTTTCATGCATACTTTTTTGCTTTTGGTTTGATGTTAATAATTATAGCCTAGCTACCCCCCTTCTGAGCTGTTTATTGCATGTGGGTGTAGCTTAACTGAGGCTGGTTTAATTTCATTCTCATCTTTATGTATCTCTATTTCTATTTATACAAGTATGCATGTGTGTGTGTGTGTGTGTGTGTGTGTGTATATATATATATATATATATTCACACACACATATATATGTGTGTGTATGTGTGTGCGCGTGCGCATGTATGTGTGTACATACATGATTTTCTGTTTTTTCAGTTTTATGTAATAAGGAAATATTGCTTGATGTAGTAAAATGTTTGTGCTGCCAAGTGTCTTCAATGCAAGTTTAAGTCTGGGGGAAGCCCTTTTATGAAAATATTATCCAAGTGCTGGATTGCTGGTACATACCCAGTCAAGTTTTCCAGTATCCGACATTGTTAGTAACAAAACTGAACAATGGCCAGTGCATGTATTTTTTTTCTTAGTTTAGCCTGCAGCTAACAAAGATTTTATGCTAATTTAGAAGCACGGTTGTTGAAAGCATCATAATTTAAATGGAACAGTTACTGTTTCCATTTTCACCTACTCCCTCCATTCCAAAATGAGTTAATTGATATTTTGGTTATTGTATTTATATTTTGGTTACTGAAACTTTTTTTGTTCATTCGTATTATCTAACTAACAAAAATATTTCAAACTAGTGATTTTATAATTTTCCGTTTAAAAAATAGACGGCAGTGCTGATTTGGTTAATATTGGACCAGTGTCGGGTGAGTCATTAACTATATGGCCCACAATTAGATTAAAAAAGGAATAAGATGATGATATGGATTATAAACAAAAATATTCTTTTCTCTATCTTCCCCCTCCCATTCCCCGTATCTTCTTCCTTCTCACAGCATCTCACCGCCGGCATCAACCCTTCGACTCCATCAGAATCACCATCCTTATATTTAAATCAAAGAGATCCATCATATTGTTTTGAATATCAAAAGGCAAAATTACTTGGCCCCTTCATGTTTAAGATCTGTTACAGGTGACAAGCCAAACATCAAATTGGTTGTGATCATTAGGACCATTGTTGCAGCGGTAACGACTAGATCTTGAGGCAGAGTTTGTGGCGGAGGTTATGGTGTTTGCAGACAGTGGATTTCACAACAAATAGAGGAGAAAGAAGAATTTTTTGAGGGAAATTTTTGGACATGGGTTTCTTTCTGATTTGGGTTTTGATCCTTTGATGGGTCAATTGATTTCTTATTATTTAGGAATCTGATTTTGGGTTTTAATCAAATCATGTTTGTGCTTATTATTTAGCAAATAAGATTCGGTTGTTTGACGAATTTAAGGTTCTTCGTTATCTGTTCATGTGTAGCCGGTTCTCATGGAACTTTGGCAGGCGACTGTTGTCGCGGTGGGCAGCTGCTGGGGTTTGAACTCCTTGTGCTCTGTTTCCTGTGGATATAGCTGGCCTCCATTGCACTCTCCAGTCGGGCTTTGAAGCTTGTTATACACGAGTTGGTTGTGCGCGTGTGCTAGGGGCGTTGTTGTTCTGCACACCTTATTAAAACATCACAGATCCATCTGTCAAATGTCGTTAGCCACATAAGCTTTCCATTAAAATTTTGGACGGAAAATTATAAAATCACTAGTTTGAAATATTTTTGTTAGTTCAATAATGCAAATGTAATAAAAAAAAGTTTCTAGTAACCAAAATGAAAATCGATCCTAGTACAGTAACCAAATAATCAATTAACCCCGTTCCAAATTATAAGATCAATATTGACTTTTGAAAAGTCAATTTTAAACATTTTAAAACTTGAGATGAATTCATTTAGTAGTTGTCAATACAATTATGAATATCATAAACTACCTAAAAAGTACTTAGTTATAAGATTTATTGTCTTGAAAACCTAAATGAATCATGTCAATTTTAAATTTGAAAATGTCTCAAATAGACTTTTTGAAAGTCTCTTATAACGTGGAACGGAAGGAGTATTATTTTTATTAGTGTTAATTTAAGTGGAGTCTGATTCTGACAAAGTAAACTCAGTTACACGGGTCTCTATATTTTTTTTTGTGTTAAGGAAATTCAGTTAAATGGCTCTGTACATTCTTTTCTTGTGTTCGGTCTGCCAAATTTCTCAAGTGAAGTTTGGAACTACTGCTTATTCACTGGGTATAGGGTAAATTTTGACTTCTCTCTATCTTTTCACCTTTTGTTGTTAATACTTGCTTAACTTTTTATACTTCTTTGTCCCCTAAACTGAGGTGTATAAATTTATATTAATTTTTATGTAATTTTGTAATTGTGCTGTTCTTTGATTTTAGGAGCTTTCTTGTATTGCAGTCGGTGTTATATTTACTGCTCCATATTTTTTTTAGGTGGGGTTTTTAACGTACAAATAGTTTCATAAATTAATCTGTTAATCATGATTGTGCAAGTAATCATATTTTTATATTCCCATCCTCAGCCAAGGAGATATCGCACTGCATCACCTATTTTGTTACCCACATCCAGTTCGATAGTGTTCCGTCCAGATGCGATCTTGGTGTTGCTAAGGAAGGCTTATAAGGATTCTAATCTTGGAACTGTTTGCAGAATGGTAATATGTGCTTTATATTTGTTTATTTAGTGAATAGAATTATATATATATATATATATATATATATATATATATATACAGCGGATCAGGTCCGGACTCCCGGACTTGATCAAATCCGGACCGTTTTTTTTTAAAACAACTAAAAAAAAAGTTTTATATTTTATGGAACTGGAATTTTTCCATAATACAGTGTTTTGGGCGTGATTTGGATACGTATAACAAAATATGTATGTACAGCCTGTACAGACTGTACAAACCTGTTTTGTTATACGTATCCAAATTACACCCAAAACACTGTATTATGGAAAAATTCCAGTTCCATAAAATATTAAATTTTATTTTTTAGTTGTTTTAAAAAAAAAAGCAAAAAAAAAAAAGAGTCCGTATTTGAAGAAAGTCCGGGAGTCCGGATAGGAACCGGACTCTATATATATATATAGTTTATACACATATTTTTTTGATTAGAAAATGCAAAAGAAACAATACTATAGATATTCAGAGTATGGGATTTTTTCCAGCATGAATAATGTCATATGGATGCTCAATCTCTCACCTGTTCGATATCTATTTAATTTATTGCAGGCTTCTAGAATACTACTGAAGTTCGTAGAGCCCATTGCAGTGCAAAAATCATCTGTTCCCTCTGACGCCACCCCATTTGTTTTTGATGAGGCATCAATATCTGAACCAGCTAGTCCTGTTCGTGTAGTTGATTACTCAAACTTGTTTGGAGAGGAGTTCCAGATACCAGATGATCATTGGGACTCTAGCTATCTTAATGTTTTAGATATTAGGGCGGTGGAAGAAGGAGTTTTGCATGTTCTCTATTCTTGTGCATCACAGGTGGGCCAATGTCAGAATTGTCCCTGCAGGAACCAAATCTTACTCATAGACATGCTCCTTTTCTGCCTTCTTCACCAATATAACCTTTGATTGTATCTGTGTTACAGCCTTTGTTCTGCAGCAAGTTGGCGGATAGCACTTCTGACTTTTGGGCAGCATTGCCACTTGTACAAGCATTACTTCCAGGTTGTTTTACAGTCGCGTTTTTCAGGATAACTGCTAAATACTAGTGTTTAGGGAATTTGAGTCTTCATTCTCTTTGAATTCGTTTTACAATTGATAGATTAAGACCTTGATTGATCCTCGCAAAAGAGAATGATGGCTGCTCTCATTTCTACGTATTAATACCTGTACTCATAGTTAATAATTCTATTACTATAAACTTTTGCTTCCAGCAGAAGCAATTCACATTCTTCGCAGCACTGCTGTTTGTAGTTTCTAATAGTTACATAATTTGAAAAACTTGATATGTGCTCTTTATGTTGTGTTGTAGCACTTCGTCCTAATGTCAGTAGCCCTGATCAAGTTGATGATAATTTCACTCCGTGGAAACAACCCTTTGTACAACATGCCTTATCACAGGTTGTACTCTGTTTTTAAATTTATGCCAGTTTTTACTGTTGGATAGAGATTTTTCTGAGCTTTGTGGTCATATTGCAGATTGTGGCGGCATCATCTTCAGCAGTTTATCATCCCCTGCTTCGAGGTTGCGCAGGTTACTTGTCATCGTTTTCACCATCACATGTTGGTCACTTATGCTTACCTTTCTGCTTCACATTTTCCTTTGAGATATTTTACTGCTTTGTCTTGATCAATACCTGAAGTTTGTGTACATTACCAAGAAAATCACATATTGTGTCAGATATAATTGCAAGGTTAATAAACCTTACACATTACTAAATTGTAATAAAATACGTCTGGAGTCTTTGAACAACAAATGTCAAATGATTTGTTCCATGTAGCTTAAACATGTATCCTTTGTTACTTGCAAAGTTACATAGAATATTATATACTTGTTATTAGAATTGTATGTGTAAGATAAATTATTATCTTCATATCTTGTTCTTGTGAATGTATTGCATCTATTTCTGTTTGAAGAAGGTGTATCTATCTATAGATCACATGTTGCAATTCTTTTTCCTTTTATTTTGATAAGTAAAAAATATATTATTAACAGCTGCCAAAGTGGGGGCAGAACCCATATTCAAACCCACAAAAAATCAGCCATACAATAAGAAAAAGCCGATACCAAACGGAGCAGACCTCCTGAATCCCTAACCAAAATCCCAACCGTTGTACACGTATCCTGCCAAGATCTACAAAAATCTATTTCAGTCTAATATCATCTAGGTCATAAAAAACGTGATCAAAGACCTAGAAAATCCTCCTTAACCCCAGAAAACATTTAACTCAGCATCATACCACTGATTTTGCATACTGGAAGCGCCACCCTCAGAAGTAAGCTTCTATTTCGTTCCCTCCACACTTCCTGCATCAAGCATAATGCATATGGGACCCACATCCCATTTCTTCCCACAAAATTTTCCTTTACTTAGATTTCTGAAGCTTGTATCTTACCCATGAATTATATGGAAATAGAATGTCAGGTTATTAAATAAATGGTGCGATAGTATGAAAACCCTCATGGTTTTCTTTGGGAACTTAACTTTCTAATAATATGACATTCTTCACAGGCTAAGGCTGCATGTGTCCTCATTGATCTGTGCTCTAGTGTGCTCGCACCATGGATGGCTCAAGTGATTGCAAAGGTTGTACAAATTATTGTCGTCTGTCCTACGGTACTTTTGGATACACCTTTGTTTGATTCTATGTGGAAACCTCCTCACTTTTGGACCTATTCTAATACAGGTGGACCTAACTCTGGAGCTTCTGGAAGATCTTTTGGGTGTAATCCAAGTATATTACACTTGTTATGCACTTTACAAATCCTTGATATAATGCTTCAATGTTTTTTTTTCAAAAGCTTATTGTAGTCTACAGTTTCAAGAATAAGTTTTCATGGATCAGATCAGTTTGTGTTTGCAGTCAGTTATATTCTCATTTCTGCATTACCTGGTGTAAATATATTACCTGCTAATATGAATGGTTTACAGAAGCACTCTGGAAGGCCGGAGGAATCTCTAAGATGCTACCTATTCTGCTGATATTCTATCTTAATTTAATGTCTTATAGATCCCTTAAGAACAGTATGGTTATAAATTGACGATTTTATATTGCTTCCATGTGCGTTTCCATATAACTACTACTCTTTCACTGGGCTACATAGCATTCAGTCCCAACTCGTAGGCAACATCATAGTTGTCCAATTTAATGCTAACATCTTAATTTATGTTAAATGCCTTATCGTTGTGTAATGTTTTTTTAGGGTGCTCGTCATTCGTTAACTCGTGCTCGTGCTGCCCTCAAATATATTGTGTTGGCTCTATCTGGGCATATGGATGATATTATGGCAAGATATAAGGTATTTACACCATGCATTGGCCTTTTTCATTCTTCTATTCTGTAAGGTTACTAGTAGCAAGTCTTCTGTGCAAAGAAGCCTACCAAACTTTCCCAGGGAATGGACCGCTAGGTTTTAAATTTGGGCTCCATTTCTTTCAAGGTTTTTTTCCCCCTGGAAACATTTTTTAAGATGTCGTTTTAGTGAAACTGGTTTTTTTTTTGATGTCTAGTTGACAAACATGGGACTGATAGTCCATTAGCAAATAATCCACAATCCAAAGAAATGTTTATGTATGTTTCATTGTTCCATCATACGCGATCAATAAAAAGGAACATCTTTTCACTGCAAATCACTGAGAGATATTCATGCCTCAACATGCTTCTTTTGATACCAATTTTGTTGTGTAGAAAGCAATACTCAGTTTTTTGTTAATAATTCCCTTGATAATTTCATCTCAATTACATTGGTTTGTATACACAAGTATATTTATGGTAATCTCTAATTACAGCTATGTATACACAATAATTATGGGATATGACTAACTATAATTATGAAAACCATATCATATCTTCTAACATTCCCCCTCAAGTTGGTGTATAAATACACCAACTTGAAATACAATGGATGAAACATCTTACTACTAAGACCGTTAGTCAAAATATCAGCAAGCTGATGCTCTGTTTTGACAAAAGGTAAGCAAATAAGACCACTAGTTAAATTTTCTTTATCTCAATGTGCTTCGTTTGGGTCGTTTGCAATACTAATAGCTGCTTTATTATCACAAAATAACTGCATAGCCCTTTTAGTTGTAATACCCAAATCTTCTAGCAAGGTTCGAAGTCACATTAGTTCACATATACCCAAGGCTATAGCTCGATATTCGGCTTCAACATTGGATCTTGCCACCACAAATTGTTTCTTACTGCGCCAAGTATCGAGATTGCCTCCAACAAATGAATAGTAACCCGAAGTAGAACGACGATCCTCTATAGAGCCAACCCAATCTAAGTCGGAAAACGCTTCAACTCTCATATGACCATGTGGTGCGAACAATAAGTCTTTTTCGGGAGCAAACTTGAGATACCTCAGAATTCTGTAGACAGTTTTCATATGAAAATGTCGAGGATCATGCATATACTGACTCACTATTCCCACAACACAGGTCTAATATGAGAAAGGTATATCAATCGTCCCAACAAACGTTGATATCTTTCTTTATCAACCGTAGGTCCTGTGCCACCTACCAGATGATGATTAACTTCAATAGGAGAATCAACAGGCTTGCATCCCAACATGTCAGTTTTTGTTAAAAGATCAAGTACATATTTCCTTTGAGATAGAAAAATTCTACTGGAAGATCTTGCAACTTCAATACCAAGGAAATATTTCAAAGGACCAATATCTTTGATCTCAAACTCTTTGGCCAGATTTGCCTTGAGATTAACTATCTCTTCTCTATCATCCCCTGTCACCACAATGTCATCAACATAAACAATAAGAATGGTAGTCTTACCTTTTATCTATTTGACAAATAAATTATGATCTGCTTGACTTTGCTTGTATTCAAATCTTATCATTGTTTTGTGGAATCTACCAAACTAGGCTCTGGGAGATTGCTTCAAACCATATAAAGCCTTTCGCAGCTTATAAACCTTACCTTTGGTGGCAGATGAAGCAAAACCAGGGGGTATTTTTATGTATACTTCTTCCTCCAAGTCACTATGAAGGAACACATTTTTCACATCTCATTGCTGAAGATCCCAACCGAAGTTTGCTACTGATGAGTGGGATTTATACCCGCGAATCGGATCCTTTATTGCTTAAGAAGTTGCTTGATCTTCGTAGTTTATATAGATTTTATATTATTTTGCTTAATCTATGTGTTGCAGGACTTATTAGGTCTTTTTTTAAACTTGCGAGGGCAAAATGTCAATTTTTTTTCTACCGTGACTGTAAGCGCTATACCATCTTAAAACCTCAATATGCAGAACGCCCCTAATTGGCCAACTGTGACATCATCATAGCGTTGCAGCACCCCAGATCCTTTACAAATTGGCGTTGCAGTGCCACTTATTGACCAAACGTGCTGACTAAGCGCCGCTCCAAGGCTTAATTTTGGCGCTGCAGCGCCACCTCCGGTTCCCAGACAGAGAAGAGCTGGATTTGACCTAGCTTTAAGAAAAACACATGTATATATGTTAAAGGGGCAGCCTCCTTGCAAGATATCTCATATTCCCCCTCTGGGAACTAGTTTCTCTCTCTCTTGTAGTTTTCTCCCATTTTCTATTAGGTAATGTTTGTAAATATAGTTTAGATAGATTAGGGAGATACTTGGGATTTCATGGAGCTCAAGAGCAATTAGCAACATGGATTGGAAAGCTTGAATGAATTGGAATTCTTGGAGACTGAAGAGCTTTGACAAAGTTTATTCTTATCCATTTGTTTCCTTTGATTTTGTAATCCATAAATGTTGTTTTTATTGCTACTTATATTTAGTTCAAGAGTTATGAATTAATTATTGGCTCTAAGGTTATAATGGAACCTTTTGTTAATTTGAATTGAATGTCTTATCTCTTTAGTTGGCACCATATGGTTTGGTTCATTATATTCATGTTTAATGATTCTTGTTAAGAAATTAGTGATGATTTTGGTAATCTATATGATATTGAAAGAAGGATTGTAGATTTACACCTTAATATATTGGTATGTGATTATGAGTTGTCAACTTGATTCGACTGTCTAATTTGTGTATAGAATATCACCATGTGTGACCTCATTGAGAACTTATGCTTTAAATCCTTGTTATGGTTAATTCGCATAGACGTGTAGGATTATTGCCTAGCTTGGATGTTCTTTTCTGTTCTATTCCCTATTGGGTGGATCTAGAGAGGATATGTTTGTACACACCTCGAAAGAGGTGTATGAGCACTTGTGTATTCTCAATCGACAAACTGTCGTGACCACTAAGACCAAAGAGAGAAGGGTAGGAAGTTTGATGAAACATAACACACCAGGTGTTTGACAAAATGCCAGTGTGGGGTGAAATTATGACCTTAGCTTGTAGCACCTTCGATACCATTCGTTATCTATTTATTTGCTTTGATAATTAGATATTAACTAGATTAGTTACACATCTGTATTTCTGCTGTTCGAATAAGACTTAGCGATACAAAGTTGGTATTTGGTAAATATTAGTGATAATTCCTCGTGGGTACGACACTTTTCTTATCACTGTATTACTTGTTAGACCGCGTATACTTGCACGTGTTTAGTGATCGTGAAAACGAGCAACAAGTTTTAATATTTGTTTGTCGGAAATTATTATTCTAATATTGTCGATATTGATTTCAATCAATTTGGTCTTAATTTGAACGATATATATATTTATTTCTTTTATTTGTTTGATCTTCCTTTTTATTTTTAAGCTTACAGGTTATGGACGATCAATGTTATCAATGGCCTTTTGAGAGGGCGACCTGACCAAGATCGGAAGAAGGAGTTGAGTGATTGCAAGATCAAATTTCAAATCTCTTGAGGTTTTTCGACAATCTTGAGTGTCGATCCACTCGAGAATGCCCTCTTGTCGAGAACAAGGCGACAATGAAGCCGACTCACTATCATCCAGTTATCGGGGTTATCCAAATTCTTGAGAGTCTGATCGAAGCGATATCGTGATCCAAATTTTTTCTATCAGACAGAATTTGAATATCAGTCTCCGCCGCAATATAAGGCGACATTTCATACCGATGAGAGCCCTTCTATATACATAAAACGAGAAGAAGATAAAAGGCTTGAAGAGCTCCTTACCAATTTTATAGAGAGAAATGAGGTTCGAATGACGAATGTAGAGCCTCGAGAGTCAATTGGGACAACTCGTCAATGCCATCACAAATCCACCGCAAGGCAATCTACCGGTCATAACTAATCACAACGATGAAGTTGTAGAGCATTGCCAGTGAGTACGCAAGGAGAATGCGATGAGTTTCACAAAGTTGCTGAGGGAGATGTCGAAGTGCCTATTGACCAACCTGTGGAGTCTGAAGACGAAGAAGAGAGGATCACGAGTGGTTGTATTGTTAAAACTAATGAAAATTTGGAAACCACGCTCACGGTTGTTGAAACCCTAGAGGGCCCACTAGAGCACATTGAACGATTTCAGTTTGATGAGAAAGGTAAATTAGTGGATAATTCTAGTGGTGAACGATTTTTCGTGCTAATGGGTGAAGTGAAGTTTTGGGATAACATCCATGACTGCCATGAGCATCAAGGAGTTGACCAATAGGCGACATGAAATGATCATCTTCGCATATGAGCCGGATTGAACGGCAGTGGAATAGTCAAGCCGACGACTTTAAAACAAGCGTTTGATGGGGAGGCACCCCCATCTCAGTATCATTTTGTTACCCTCTTAGCGTTTATTTAGGATATTTAGGCTGTTTTTGTTTTTGTTATATATATATATATATATATATATATATATATATATATATAGTATTATACTACATTTTGGGTTATAGATAAATTTTTGGTTGTGTTAATTAGCTGCATGGAGATCCATATAGGTCATCTTTTGGGTTTCAACCGTCAGTTCATTCTTATTAAGTGTTGATGTGCTCATATATGCTTTTTTAATGAAAAATTTTTCATTGATGAAGGTACGGCGCCGCGGCGCCATGTTTTGAACTGCAGTCAGCGTTGCAGCGCCTTCATCAAAGTGCAGTTTTTCAAGACAGCGCTGCAGCACCAGTTTTAGCTTTGTAGGCATCGCTGCAGCGCCATCACCTAGCAAAACCTACCGGAAATACGCTGCTGCAGCGCCATATTTTTTGCCTGTATCTAGCGCTGCAACGCCACTTAAAAATCCAGGGTTAAAGACCGGCGCTGCAGCGCCTCTCAACGAATAAAAGGCAGCGCTACAGCGCCATTAGCGAATTTTTGTTGGTTTTATTTGGGCATAGCTCGGCAGCTGTGCATTTCATTTCCTCATTTTGCTGCATCCTTCTCGCACGACACCATTTTCTCCCAGCTAGTCCCTTAATTCACCACATCAACCAATTTCTTGCTCTCACCAATCAAATTCGGCCTCAAATCACTTCCCAAATTCGGGTCTTCCCAGACGATTGCTACTGCTAAGGTTATCCAAGTTCAGGTATAGTGTCTGCAGTCTATTTTTGATAAAAGGTCTAAGAAAGAATTGACTGCAAGTTGCCTCTGATTTGGCATCATTGAGCTCGTGGATTGTGTTAGGTTTCAAATACTTTTACAGTTTCATTGTTAGCATCTGTAGTCAGTTGATTAAGGTTCAGTTGGTGGCTTCTTGTTTGGGGTTTCAATTCAGCCTGTGATCGATTATTGACTGAGAATTCTGACATGGCTTCTAAGAGACAGAGACTTACCATCGACGGCTCCTCGTCAGCAGCACCGCAATGAGACCAAGCCAAGTTTGTCAGCGGGGCTGCGTTCACACGGTACAATCAAACTTTTGCTAAGAAAAGCTTGGTGCCTGAGAGGGGCTTGAGGCCAGACCCTAAGAAGGATGGGGACATGATGACCATGATCCTAGAAAAGAAATGGGTGCACTTCACCAAACAGCCTGGGTCGGCGAATTTCTCTCTGGTACGAGAATTCTACGACAATGCTAGTCCTGAAGGTCCACCAGTGGTTCAGGTGCGAGGCCAGGCAGTGACTTATGACAGTGTAACGCTCAATGTTGTTTTTGATATGCCTAACCATTTGGGCTCTGATTACGTGGAAAATGAGACTCGACATGATTACCTAACAAATGGGCTTAGCAGTTATGACTTGGATGACATTATAAAGCGACTTTGCAAACCCGACACGGTGTGGAAGACACATGAATCCACCGGGGAGAAGACGAGTTTCCCTCACCATACCCTCAGTTGCTATGGGAAGGCATGGTACAGTTTCATCTGTGCTAATCATTAAAAAGCATATATGAGCACATCAACACTTAATAAGAATGAACTGATGGTTGAAACCCAAAAGATGACCTCTATGGATCTCCATGCAGCTAATTAACACAACCAAAAATTTATCTATAACCCAAAATGTAGTATAATACTATATATATATATAAACAAAAACAACGTAAATATCCTAAATAAAAGCTAAGAGGGTAATAGAATGATACTGATATGGGGGTGCCTCCCCATCAAACGTTTGTTTTAAAGTCGTCGGCTTGACTATTCCACTGCCGTTCAATCCGGCTCATATGTGAAGATGACCATTTCATGCCGCCTATTGGTCAACTCCTTGATGCTCATGGCAGTCATGGATGATTGGTCATCCCTAAACTTCACATCACCCATTGACACGAAGAATCGTTCACCACTTGAATTATCCACTAATTCGCCTTTCTCATCAAACTGAAATCGTTCAATGTGCTCTAGTGGGCCCTCTAGGGTTTCAACAACCGTGAGCGTGGTTTCCAACTTTTCATTAATTTTGACAATACAATCTCTCGTGATCCTCTCTTCTCCGTCTTCAGACTCCACAGGTTGGTTAATAGGCACTTCGACATCTCCCTCAACAACTTTGTGAAACTCATTGCCTTCTCCTTGCGTAACCACCGTGCAATGCTCTACAACTTCGTCGTTGTGATTACTTATGACCGGTAGATTACCTTGCAGTGGATTTGTGATGGCATTGACGAGGCGTCTTGGTTCACCATTCGAACCTCATTTCTCTCTATAAAGTTGGTAAGGAGCTCTTTAAGCCTTTTATCTTCTTCTCGTTTTAAGTATATAGAAGGGCTTTCATCGGTTTGAAATGTCGCCTTATATTGCGGCAGAGACTGATATTCAAATTCTGTCTTATAGGAAAAATTTGGATCATGATACTGCTCTTGACTGTAGTCCCAAGAATTTGGATAACCCTGACAATCTGGATGATAGTGAGTCAGTTCATTGTCGGCTCGTTCCTGACAATAGGCATTCTGAGTGGACTGACACTCAAGATTGTCAGAAAACCTCAAGAGATTTGAAATTTGATCTTGCAATCACTCAAGTCCTTCTTCCGATCTTGGTTGTGCCGTCCTCTCAAAAGGCCATTGATAACATTGATCGTCCATAGCCTGTAAGCTTAAAAACAGAAAGGAAGATCAAACAAATAAAAGAAATAAATATATATACGTTCAAATTAAGACCAAATTGATTGAAATCAATTTTTTTACAATATTAGAATAATAATTCCTTGGCAACGGCGCCAAAAACTTGTTGCTCGTTTTCACGATTACTAAACACGCGCAAGTATACGCGGTCTAACAAGTAATACGGTGATAAGAAAAGTGTCGTACCCATGAGGAACTATCACCAATATTTACCAAATACTGACTTTGTATCGCTCAAGTCTTATTCGAACAGCAGAAATACAGATGTGTAACTAATCTAGTTAATATCTAATTATCAAAACAAGTAAATGGATAACGAATGGTATCGAAGGTGCTACAAGCTAAGGTCATAACTTCACCCCACACTGGCATTTTGTCAAACACCTGGTGTGCTATGTTTCATCAAACTTCCTATCCTTCTCTCTTTGGTCTTAGTGGTCACGACAATTTGTTGACCGAGAACACACAAGTGCTCATACACCACTTTCGAGGTGTGTACAAACATATCCTCTCTAGATCCACCCGATAAGGAATAAAACAGAAAAGAACATCCAAGCTAGGCAATAATCCTACACATGTCTATGCGAATTAACCATAACAAGGATTTAAAGCCTAAGTTCTCAATGAGGTCACACATGGTGCACATATATGTCTATTCTATACACAAATTAGGCAGTCGAATCAAGTCAACAACTCATAATCACATGCCAATATATTAAGGTGTAAATCTACAATCTTTCTTTCAATATCATATAGATTACCAAAATCATCACTAATTTCTTAGCAAGAATCATTAAGCATGAATATATTGAACCAAACCATATGGTGCCAACCAAAGAGATAAGACATTCAATTCAAATTAACAAAGGGTTCCATTATAACCTTAGAGCCAATAATTAATTCATAGCTCTTGAACTAAATATAAGTAGCAATAAAAACAACATTTATTGATTACAAAAAGGAAACAAATGGATAAGAATAAACTCTGTCAAAGTTCTTCAGTCTCTAAGAATTCCAATTCATTCAAGCTTTCCAATCCATGTTGCTAATTGCTCTTGAGCTCCATGAAATCTCAAGCATCTCCCTAATCTATCTAAACTATATTTACAAACATTACCTAATAGAAAATAGGAGAAAACTACGAGAGAGAGAAACTAGTTTCCATAGGGGGAATATGAGATATCTTGGAAGGAGGCTGCCCCTTTAACATATATACATGTGTTTTTCTTAAAGCTAGGTCAAATCCAACTCTTCTCGATCTGGGAACCGGAGGTGGCGCTGTAGTGCCAAGATTAAGCCTTCGATGAAAGCCAGTCATGATAGTCAAAGACGTTGGTCAATAAGTGGCGGCTAAGTAGCCGGTTTATAAAGGATCTGAAGTATTTGCAATACTGTGATGATGTCGCATTGGCGATTAAGGGTATGCACCGTTGTAGGAAAATTGACATTTTGCCCTATGGCGGAAAAAGACCTAATAAGCCCTG
This sequence comes from Panax quinquefolius, assembly GCA_020205615.1. NCBI lineage: Eukaryota > Viridiplantae > Streptophyta > Magnoliopsida > Apiales > Araliaceae > Panax > Panax quinquefolius. Next base: position 21,842,762 of record CM035165.1, read on the forward strand.
CAATACATAGATTAAGCAAAATAATACCAAAATAATATAAAACTATATAAACTACGAAGATCAATCAACTTTTTAAGCAATAAAGGATCCGATTCGCGAGTATAAATTCCACTCATCAGCTACACATGAGAATATAGTACGAACAGAGTTCATCTTCGCCACTGGAGCAAATGTCTCATGGTAATCAATCGCATGAGTCTGAGTATACCCTTTTGCAACTATTTGGTTTCTGTTTGACTGTATATACCCATTTGCAACCAACTAGTTTTTTTTCTGTAAGGATGAGTAACTAGTTCCAATGTATCATTCTTTTTCATTTTCAGGGCCTTCATCTCTTCAATCATAGCATGTTTTCAATTCTCATCACTAATTGCTTCTCTCCACCCTGAGGAACATATATTGAAGATAGGGAATAAATAAAAGAGTGGTAGGATGCTAACCCCTTTTCTAAGAGCAATAGGAATGTCAGTAACATCAGAAGAACAAGTAAGATTAGGATTCTCATCATTAGCATTATCAAGGCTAGGTTCTGAGCAGGGTTGGTGTAGTGGTGCAGAAACGGCAACTTTATTCTTGCCTCTTCGAACATAGGTCCTAAACTCAGACTCATTCTGTCTAGTATATTGTAATTGTGACCCCCCCTGTGAAGATGTATCAGAAACAACAATAGGAGCAGGGGAGGAATTTATAGGATAAGATGATATAGTACTTGTAATACCAATTACAACCTCAAGGGGAAACTTCTCCTCGGCAATAACATCCTCCCCCTGAGGAGAAGGTGATGAAGAATAAAAAGGTTCCGACTCCCAAAACGTGACATCACGAGTGACAAAAACTTTGTGTGAAGGAGGGTGTTAACATTTGTAACCTTTTTTGGTGGGAGAATACCCAATGAAAACAGACCTAAGAGTATTGAGATCTAGTTTTTTCCGAGTGAGAGATTTATCATGAACATAACACACAATCAAAAACTCGAGGTGAAGGAGAAGGACTTGTTGTGTTTTGGAGTAAAGAAATGGGACATCTATTCCCAAGAATTGTAGAGGGAAGCCGATTTATAAAAAATGAAGCAGTTAGAATTACATCTCCCCATAGAAATTTAGGCGTGTTCATAGTGAACATAAGAGTGCGTGCTATCTCTAGTAAGTATTGGCTTTTTCTTTTTGCCACCGCATTTTGTTATGTGGTTTTGACACATGAGGTTTGAAGTATGATGTCATGTTGAGAGATATAGGATGCAAAAGTATTATTATTATTATATTCCCGACCATTATCACTATGGAGAATCTCGACTTTAGTTTCAAATTGAGTTTGAATCATATGAAAATTTTGAAAACAGTTAAACACCTCATTTTTGGAATGAAGAAGATAAATCCAAGTTGTACGAGAATAACAATCAGTAAAAGTAACAAACCATCTATTATGACCAGAGCGGGAGACAACTCGAGAGGGTCCCCACACATTAGTATGTATAACAGCAAAAGGTTCAAAATGTCGACTGCTAATAGCAAAATAAATAGAACGTTTGCGTTTACCTAATTCACACGGTTCACACGAAAACTGATTTTGGTGACACTGTTTAATTAAAGAGGGAAATAAAGATTCTAGCACTGATAAAGGAGAATGTCCTAGACGTCGATGTCATTGATGAAGAGAAGTCGGGTTAGATTTAGAAGTAGATTGAAGAGCCTGAGTAGCAGTCCCATATGTAATTAGAGGCATGTTAGACGTGGGAACATCCAAATAATATAGACCACCAACTACACTACCACTGCCAATCTTCTGTCCCGTCACCAAATCCTGAAAAATACAATGAGTTAGGAAAAAGATGACTGAGCAATGTAAGGATTTGGTAAGGCGTTGGACAGATAATAAGTTTGCAGTAAATGAACGGATATGAAGAACAGATGATAATGTTAATGAAGGAATACAAATTAGTGAACCATTCCCGGAGATAGGAGAAAAAGAACCATCAGCTACTCGAACCTTGTTTTTTCCAGAACAAGGCGTGTATGAGGTAAAGAGATTGAAGGACCCAGTTATATGCTACAAGCACCGTGTGATGATGATCCGACTAGGGCAAGTAGATGAGACATTAAGAGCACAAGAGTTTATACCTAATTGTGCACAATGAGAAATAGTACCAGCATTATTTCGAATCAACTGCCCTTTATTTGTTTCAGTAGTACCATCACTATTAATGGAACTAGATTCTGTCATGATGAGGTAATAGGAGCAACAAGAATATTCAAGGAAATATCAACAAGGATAATATAAAGGCTCAAAAAATGGCAGAGAGTAATTCTAGTACCAAAGTAGTGCAATTAATTGTACTACACTTTAAAACCCACTCTTATGTTAGCCCCTTCAATTAGCAGCAAGGAAGCTTATATGTCAGAGAGTGCAGACTGTTAGAAAAAATAACAGTACAGTAAGAAATCAAAAATTGTATCAGAAAACCAGCACAGAAGCTTTGAAGAACTAACAGTAAGCACCACATGGCCACACGAACTAACAGTAAGCTCAACACCAAGTAAATCTGAATTTCACTCTATATGACCATTGTAGATGGCAACAAGAGAGAGAAACGACCACCCAGGAAGAAACAGCGGCAGAAAAAAAAGTCTCCGCGCGCTGCCGATGATGGTAGCGTGGCGTCGGCAAGCAGAACACGTGAGGTGGTGGCGTGGGTAAGCGTGGGTGTCGAAGAATTTTTTCTGGTGGTGGTCGCCTGGCAGTGTAGGGCCTTAATGTGGCCTCAATAGCAACTGATCTTGCTAGGCTAGGTTTATGAAGAAAAATACGAGTAGTGAGATAGTTTCTGTTAATGGAACATAGGTTCTGTTAATGAGTAGCATGTAGAAAGCAATACTCAGAATTTTTTGTTTATAATTCCCTTGATAATTTCATCTCAATTACATTGGTTTATATACACAAGGATATTTATGGTAATCTCTTATACACAATAATTATGGGATATGACTAACTATAATTGAAACCATATCATATCTTTTAACATGTTTGAATGAGAGGGCTCCCCATATAAACGAGCAAATTTTCACCATGTTATCTGTAGAATCTAATGAATTCAAAATCAGATTATAGAAGAATCAAATTCTCATTCTGAATTCTATTTACACAAAAAAGTCAAAAAATTTGCAGGCCCACACACCCAGGGAGGGGGGAGGGGGCGCATGAGATTACATATATAGGGGTATTTTGTATGAAATTGAAATTGAATTTGCTGAATGAAAGGTGAAGTAGAGAAGTATTTTAAATTTTTTCAAGAAGAAAGTGAGATGGAAGAGTGTTCTGATGTTAATTTTTTTCGTTACCAGATTAGATGTGGGCATTTCCTGAATAGACATGTTAATGTGATGAATAGAGTTGAAGGACAGAATGAGAAGCGAGAAAAGAGAAAAGGGGAGAGAAAAGAGTATTACTTTTAAAAGAGAGAGAGAGAGAGTTCAGAGCTGGCTTTTTGTGGAAAACAACTTAATGACCTCAAATCAGTAAGTTGTTCTCCTTAAATTTGGTATGATTTTCTTATGACTCATATCATTTGTTGTTGACCATGTTTTGTGTAACATTTCAAAAGCGAAAATGCAGAAAAATCCTTTTATGTGAAACAAATGGATCCTTAATGATGCAATTGTGTTCTTTCTTGGAATTTTGTGTTGTTGCATCTCATTAGCTTATATTTATAACTGGAGATATTAATTGAATCAAATCAACATATTTTGTTGAATTGTCAGATCTGATTTGTCCTAACCTATTTAATCTGTGTGATTTCAGGAGGTTAAGCATCGGATTCTCTTTCTTGTTGAGATGTTGGAACCCTTTCTTGATCCAGCTATAACCCCCTTAAAGAGCATGATAGCCTTTGGAAACGTATCTGCGATCTATCTTGAAAAACAGGAAAACACTTGTGCAATTGCACTCAATGTGATTCGCACAGCAGTAAGAAAGTCTGCTGTTCTTCCATCCTTGGAATCTGAATGGAGGCGTGGATCAGTTGCCCCTAGGTCATTTAACTTGCATCATAGTTTTGTGTATATTGCCTGAAGTTTCTTGACATGGAGTTTTTTTAAGTGATCTTTGCTTCTAATATATACGGTTCGGTTAGCAAATACAGAGATACTTACTTTTAAGGGTTGGATAGTAAGTATTCACGTAGATTATCTGGCTCGCTTGATCATAAATCATCTGTGGCTTGGGACCATCCATGTAGAATTTAACATCATATGAAGACCTGTAAGAATAAGATTCATGTTTGGAACTAATTGAATTATGACCCATTTGGAGTAGCTAATTGCCAGTTCCCTATATATTTATGGCTAAAATATAGTGTATATGAAAATTTATCAAGTCTGACTTGCTTATCAAAAAAATAATATAAAATTATTAAGTCAGACATTGGCTTTTGTATTACTTGAATCAAAAATCCATGACGGTCATGTGAAGTTCTACGTTGATTATTTGAAATAATATTTATAAACTTGAGAAATCATTAGTCAATTTTATACAATTTTGTCATAATATAATCGAGTTTTTAAGTGATACCCTTGCAATATGACAAATCAGAAACGACTATGTTTATCTTGCAGTGTACTTCTTTCAATCTTGGAACCTCACATGCAATTACCTCCTGATATCGATCTTCGCAAGTTTTCTGTCTCTGAGCCTTTAGAGCCACAAGCATCAAATGCCCCACCTCTTTCTTCTGGCCTTAGCCATGGAGGAGTTTCTGCAAAATTTAATAGCCAAGATGACGCTGATGGAAAAGCAGATGTTTCTGATACTTCAAAGATCGACATTTTTGATGATGTCAGTCTTGTTTTTGCCCCTCCTGAACTTAGGAGCACAACACTTACAAATGTTTGTGGCAGCCCCGATAAGAGGAGCTTAGATTTGAGCCATTCCAATGTGGGCATAGAGGAAAAACATGTAATTGAGAAAAATGTAAACCGCCAGTTTCACAACAGTATAGGTTTGGATACCGATTATGCTATTGAACATTCTGACTTGCATACAGATTATCTACAACTTATGTCCTATCGTGACTCTGAGTTGTGGGCTTCTGAGTTTAGGCATTTGGCTTTTGATTTGCACTCTCAGAATGAGAGTACTCCTGAGAGTCATTCTGCTGCTATTGATGCTTTACTTTTGGCAGCAGAATGTTATGTCAATCCTTTCTTTCTGATGTCTTTCAAACAATCTGCAAAGGTCAATCAAACGACAGATAATTGTAGGATCAATGGAAAATATGAATTTGCAGATCTCAGAAGGGTTCTGGAAGAGAGCCACAACAACTTGGAAACCATATCTCATCTTGAAAGGAAAAGGGACACAATTGTTCTTCAGATATTACTTGAGGCTGCCAAATTAGACATAGAATATGGGGGGACAGTATCAGATGGGGAACCCTGTTCATCAGGTGCTGAAGGAAATGAAGAAGTTATAAACTTGTCAGAGCATGATAATTTATATGTTGATGCCATCACCTTGGTTCGACAGAATCAAGAATTGTTGTGCAACTTTCTTATACAGCGTTTGCTACGGGAGAAAAATTCCATGCATGAAGTGCTCATGCAGAGTCTTGTATTCTTGTTGCACTCAGCTACTAAGCTGTTCTGTACGCCTGAAAACGTAATTGATATCACATTAGAATCTGCTGAGTTCTTCAATGGGCTGCTGATGTCTTTTTATTATCAGTTCAAAGAAGGGAATTTGCAGTTGGATCCGATTAAGGTACATGAGGTACAACGTCGCTGGGTGCTTCTCCAAAGGCTGGTAATTGCTTCAAGCGGTGATGAAGAAGGGCTAGATAAATCAATCAGTATGAACAATGGTTTTCAGTTTGCGAACTTGATTCCTCCTTCTGCCTGGATACAGAGAATACCTACATTTTCTTCTTCTTCCTCACCTCTGGTTCGGTTTCTTGGTTGGATGGCAGTATCTCGTAATGCCAAAGTGTATCAGAAGGAGAGGCTGTTCCTTGCTTCAGATCTGTCACAGCTTATGTACTTGTTGTCAATTTTTTCAGATGAACTTGCAGTTGTAGATAACATTGTTAATCAAAAAGATGAAAACATGAATATTGAACAACAAGGACTTAAACAACATATAGGTACTGACAAAGGACTCAAACTTTCAGGTCAACAATATGAAGATCAATCTTTTCGAGCCATGCACCCTGATATTAGTCAGGTCTTTCCTAATATGAGGAAACATTTTGAATCATTTGGAGAAATCATATTGGAGGCAGTTGGATTGCAATTGAGATCTCTGTCCTCTAGTGTTGTTCCAGATTTGTTGTGTTGGTTTTCTGATTTATGTTCGTGGCCTTTTCTTCAAAAAGATAAGGACAGGCTTTCTTCTGCACATAATTCTGATATATTCAAAGGTTTTGTTGGAAAGAATGCAAGAGCAATCATCCTATACGTACTGGAAGCCATTGTGATTGAACACATGGAAGCTATGGTGCCTGAAGTACCTAGAGTTGTACAAGTACTGGTATCCCTGTGTCAGACCTCATACTGTGATGTGGCATTTCTTGAGTCGATATTGGGATTGTTAAATCCAATTATAACGTATTCTTTACATAAGGTGTCTGATGAGGAAAAACTATTGATTGATGATTCATGTCTTAATTTTGAATCGTTATGCTTTGATGAGCTTTTCTGTAATCTTAGATCCAACAATGACAATCAGGAAAATTCAGCAAAAAGTGAATTCAGCAGGCCACTAACAATTTTTATATTGGGCTCTGTTTTTCCTGACTTGACCTTCAATCGTAAAAGGGAAATCTTACAGTCCTTGATCTTCTGGGCTGATTTCGCTGCTTTTGAGCTGACAACATCTTTTCATGACTACATATGTGCGTTTCAGACTATTATGGAGAGTTGTAAACTTTTGCTAGTTGAAACTTTAAGAATATGGGGCGTCATTCCACTTAAGATGCCTCTGCATTCTGATACAAGCATTTGTGCACCCTCTGATGATACCTCTGAATCACATTCATGGTTTCTAAATGATGTTTGCAATAATAGAAGTTTTCCAACTTCTGTGTGTAAGAAAGTGGAAAACAACTATGATGATGCTGGTATAGTGAATCGAAGGGTCTGTCATTTATCAGTTGAGGAAGCTATAAGTTTTTCGGAAGACTTAGAGGGTCTCATTTCCAAGCTTAATCCTACTATTGAGCTCTGTTCGAAACTTCACTATCAGCTGGCTAAGAACCTGACACTCACATCAACACAGTGTTTTATGTACTCAAGATGCTTATCCTCAATTGCAGAAAATGTTTCCATTTCTGCAGGTGTTGAAAAGGAGAATGTCCTTCCATCTGACTTGGCTGATAATTTCCCAGTTCATTGGAGAATAAGTCTTGAAGGACTAGCTGAAATGATTGTGGTGCTTCTAGAAACCCGTTGCTGGGAGGTAGCATCTATAATGCTCGACTGTGTACTTGGAATGCCTCTGTGCTTTTGTTTGGATAATGTGATCGGTTCCATATGTTCTGCAATAAAGACCCTTTCATGCAGTGCACCGAAAATTGCTTGGCGGTTGCAGACAGATAAGTGGTTGTCATCCTTACTCGCGAGAGGTATCCATAGCCATCATGAAAGTGAAATTCCACTGGTCGATTTGCTATCTGCAATGCTTGGTCATCCTGAACCAGAGCAACGCTTTATTGCACTCAACCACTTGGGGAAACTTGTATGTCGAGATGTAGATGGTGGGACAGCATTTTTGCCTTCTTCTACTTGCAATAAGTTAACTCTACCTAAATTAGTTATTTCCAGTTGTCATGCAATATCATCCCCTCTTATTTCAAGTACATGGGATCGGGTAGTTGTGGTAGCATCATCTGACAAGTCATTACCTTTAAGAACTCGTGCAATAGCGCTTCTTGTAAGCTATGTTCCATTTGCTGAGCGGCATCAGCTGCAATCTCTTCTCACCGCAGCCGATTGCATCCTTCATGGTTTAACAAATCTTGCACACCCAACGTGTGAAGGGCCATTGATACAAATTTCATTAGCACTCATTGCCAGTGTTTGCCTCTATTCTCCAGCTGAAGATATTTCTTTGATTCCTCAGATTGTTTGGACAAATATTGAGACTTTAGGGAAGTTAGAAACTGGTATGGTTAATTTCTCTCCGTAATAATAAAAATAATTATAAAACAATATGAAACACATGTTATAAATTTTTCCTCATTCTTTGTTCCTTGTAAATTGTTTGTAGAAAGGAGGTCAGGTGATCTTGAGAAAAAGGCCTGCCAAGCTTTATGTAGATTGAAAGATGAAGGAGATGATGCTAAAGAGGTAATTGGGATGCAGCTTCATTCTTGATATTATATTTTACTAGGACAGAGAATATCTAGACCTAGGAGACTTGGACTAAGAAATTATTATTAATAACTTTTCCTAGGTTGTTATTTTTAGCACAATGAAATATTTCTTTTATATACATTGACCTTGTACTGTTTAACTGAATTGATATTTTGCATCTAAGATCCTGAAAGAAGTGTTTTCTTCAAGTTCTCCTAGACAAGTGGACCCAGATTTTGGAAGTACACGTGAATCAATTCTTCAGGTAAGAAATATTACATAATTCACATGGATGAGTTCAGCTATGGATATTTCTACTTTTTAAGAGTTCTTAGTTCAAGAAAAAGCATAAGACTTTCTTGCTTCCAAAGAATTTGGGGTGTTTTATATTGAACGCTTTGGTACTATTTAACTGAATGTGTTAGTGCTTGTAGATGCATTGTAAGTCTGACATCTGTACTTGATCCAGAGCATTATAAGCATGCTTCATGTATTAACAAAGTTATCACGGGAGAGTAAAGTTCAACCGTACTTGGTACGTTAGCCTTGTGAAAAATTGTTTTGATCAATAGATGAGTTGTCCGTATCATAGTTATCATAGACCTTATTTGAGTGTCTTGTTTGTATCAGAAATGTTCACTACCAGCCCTTAGGTAAGTAATGAAGTTTTTGGTTGTGTTCTGTTGCAGGAAGTCTTTGGTAGTTACCCCAGGGTGTATATGTCTATATGATATGCAATGTTTGAAAAAACTAAAAGCGGTACGAGGCGTTTTTCCCGGACGAGGCGAGGCGTAAGCTTCGAGGTGGAAGCCTCGATTTAAATACGAAAAAGTCTCCAAAAAATTATAAGAAAATGCTAATAAAATCATAAAATAATCTATCATTATAATTAAGGTCATAAAAGACATAAATAACCAACGTCACGTTAATGTATCATAACAAAACATCAAAACAACATAATGATATTGTTATTGACAGTCAAAACTGAATATAAACTGAATATAAATTTATGTTTGATTGTGATTCAGGGACTAAAAGACTGTGGAATCGGTTCACAGGGCATCACCAACAGCATTAACATGATGACCAAGATCAAGACCAATTAAATTTATTTTGGCGACATTAGCAATTCATGTACACAAATAATGATATTGTTATTGACAGTCTAAAAAACCAAATGGAATTATCATATGCTATCTTTGTTCAAAAAGAAATTAATGAAAACACAAACAGTCAAGCACTTGCAGCAACAAAAATTGTTCGAAAAATCAAAAATTGTCAAGCAAAAATACTCTCAAGTACACAACAAAAATTGTTTTGTAAAATCAATACAAGCAGTCAAACACCTGCAGCAACGAAAAAAAAATTTAGCCAGCTGAAAACAGAGGACTACATGATCAATACAAACTTAACCAGTCACTTAGCAAACAGAAAAAAAATAGAGGAAGAATGACAGAAAAAGAAGAAGAAAAGAAGAAGAAGAAGAAGACAGTCGAAGAAGAAGAAGAAGTCAATCGACAGAGGAAGAAAAGAAGAAGAAGATACCTGGAGTTGCAGTCGCAATCGCAGAAGAAGTCGATGAAGCAGTCGCAGAGGAAGACTGAAGAAGGCGCAGGCCTCAGGACGCCTTGAGGCGCACCGCCACGAGGCGTAAGCCTCAACCGAAAAAGGCGCAAATTGCTGGAGTTCTAGAATAGGTGCACGCCTTGTCTCAGCCTTCTTCCGCCTCGCTACGAGGCGCGCCTCGAGGCGCACACCTCGAGCGCTATTTCGAACATTGATGATATGGGCCAAATGATGTGTATACGCGCACATGCGCGTGCACACATACAATCACACATTTATATTTGGAGGATGGTTGGGTCCTTCCAACTGTGGCTATGGATCTTTTCTGATATATATAAATATATTTAGTTATAAGTAAAATTTTACTCGAATAGACGTGGTATCTAGCGAGATGATATATTGATAGGGCACTAGCTAAATTGCCATAAAAGGAAGCATATTAATTGGGAATAGATGTGACTTGGCTTTGATGGATAGTGGAATGGAAGAAAAACATGTGGTTCTCTGCTTTTGTGATTATGCTTCACATCAGAACATGTCTTGCGGAGTCATTTTTCTTTCTTTTGTGTTGTCCTCTGCTTTGACTGCCTTTTGGGGGTATTTCTTTGTTCATCTTTGTAGGGATTGGAGAGTTTCTCTTTCTTGGCAGTTTTCTTCAGGGTGGGTGAACTCCTTGTCCCCCATCTGCTCTTTTTCTCTTTAGTCATCTAATAATTTTTTATTTCCTAAAAGAAAAAAGCATGTGTCTGGTCACTAGTGGAATTTGGGAAGTTAGGAGGGGGTTTTCTATTCCTGGACATACCTGTGTAATTTGAGCATACATGAAATTTTGCCAGCAGCCCAGCACGTGCATGTGCTATTTTTTCTTTTAAAATTCTTTTATCTTAGTCTACTTCTAACTTATAATGACTAATTCTGTAAAAATTCTACAACTCTACAAGGAAATTTCGAAAAATTGTATGAATAATGATGTGATACGATCAGCATGTAGGAAAAATTGTATGAATGGTGGTGTGATAGGATCAACTCTATCTTTGTTTGCTTATTTGCGTCTTAGTGTATCCCTTTTATATTTCGATGGAAAAAAAATCCTTAATAGCGAATGTAAGATGTCTTCCTTCTCTTCTGTTCCAGTTCTATAGTAAAATAATTAAAAGTATAAATGAAAATGAAAGAATGGATTTTTAAATCCTTTTTCTTTTCTTGTTTCTGGTTTGTCTCTGTGATATAATATTCTGGAATTTATATCCTTTTCCTGGTGTATTTCATCTGTGCTGTCCATAAGTTTTAGTTGGCCTATGTTGCGCTTCATTTTCAAGTTAATAGTTCATTATCTGTGGGCAGGTTCTTGCCAATTTAACTTCTGTGCAGTCATACTTCAATTTCTTCTCGAAGAAAACTGAAGAAAAGGTTATGGTAAGACTTGATATAAATGTTAATATTTTTGTTATCGTTGATTTTCTTAATCAAGTGAGTTGCTTGAATGGATCATAGGAACTTGAGGAGGCTGAAATGGAAATGGACCTTATCCAGAAAGAACTGGGGCTACAGGAGTCATCTAAACATCCCAAAGATTCACATCAGCATTCTGTTCTTCCTAGTAATTATTTCCGTCTCTAAAGTTGGCAAATCCAAATTTTATAATATGGTCCAAAATTTATGAAGTACATCAGAATTTGTTTTTTATAATCTGATAGCTATCATACCACTTTGTGTCATGCAGATAATGTAAATGATGATAACCGTCTTCAGCAAATCAGAGATAGCATCCGATCCTTGTATGCATATCTTCAGTTGTTAATTACAACTAGAGAGGACTCCATTTCTCAGTATCTAACTTTTTTATAATTACTATCATATATTACCTCCTGGCAAAATATAGCAGCATTTTCTTTTGCATTTTGCATTGATTTTTTCGAATGGAGGAAGATCTTATCATTGCTCGTCATAAAGAATTGGACTGTCCAGAAGCACTTAGCTTAGCTAGAACAGAACATCTATAAGTTTCATTACCTTTGTTCTGACCTTGAGCCTCCAAATTAAATTTATTTGAAATTACTTTTTTTTTTAATAAGTTTTTTTTAATAAGTAGTCCAAGAACCTTACCTTTGGTTTAGAACACTTTATTAGCACTGGTGATAGGTTCATAAATATAATGCTATTAGTTCAATTTTTTGCTTCTCAATATTCCAAATGCTCAGGTTTTCCAGAGCTGATTTGTGTTTTGTTATATATATATATATATATATATATATGAATTTTTCTTTATTAACAGAGAAAAGTCGAAACTCAAAGAAGAGATAATAGCCCGCAGGCAAAAAAAGCTACTTGTGAGACGTGCCCGCCAAAAATATTTAGAAGAGGCAGCTGTACGAGAAGCAGAACTTCTTCAGCAACTAGATAGGTTTCACCTCCGATTTCCTCATCTTATGTCCCTAATTGTGTAATAGTAATTTCATGGATATAATTACTGAATGATCTTAGTAATACCCCTCCTGTGTGCTAGAGAGAGGACAACTGAAGTTGAAAGGGAGATTGAAAGACAACGCTTGCTGGAACTTGAGCGTGCTAAAACCAGAGAACTTCGTCACAATCTTGATATGGAGAAAGAAAAGCAAACTCAGGCAAGATGAAAATATCATGATTGATCCTCATTTCAGTCCATTTAGATTCCCAAACTCGGTTGTGTATTTCCACCAATTATATATGGCTAAAAATTGCCAATATCTGGTTAGTCCAAGACCTTTATGTATGTTTTTCTGTTTTATGGTTTGAAAGTACACCCTTTCTCGAGGTTTTGGTACACAAACAATGCAGAACCTCCATTATAGTGGTCCTGCTTATTTGTCCCAAACATGTTAAGCAAGATTGGCTTACACATTATATATTTAACATATACATATGTATATATGTTATCGCATGGACAAATCCATATAATGGATTCAACAAGTTATTTTTTTTACTCACTGAAAAGGCGAGATATATTCCTACGAAATGGAAATATTGCAGTTTTATAGATGCACTTAAACTATCATACGCATAGGTATTTATAATTTTATTGTTTGTTACATTATATTTATGACTTTTGTGATTTCGCTAATGTGTTTAGATATACTCGCATGCTGGGGATCAGCTTGTACACTAATTGATAACATACTATGCCAATAGGGTCTTGTTTTGACCCCTGCTCTAGATTGAGCATTCAACCTAGTTACTATTTTTAAATGCAATGTTTTTTTCTTTTCTATTCCATTATATTATCATGAAGACCTGTGCAGCTGTGCTCAAGCATTCCTTCGAGATGGGTGCTTATTAGTTACAGTTACTATACATCTGTTTTAATTTTTTGTAAGTTTCTATCTTCCACGATAAATACTCTGCCAATTCAGATAATTTCTAAATGAGGTTGTTTTGAATGGGGAAGTATAATGATTATACTCCAGAATATTGGAGATTTATATTGGAACATATTTTAATATTTTTATTCTATTACTGTTTGCATAGCTTCGAAGTTGTCAAATTGGAATCAATAAATTAACCATTTATTACATTTGGGGTCATTAGAATATTGGTTAAGATAATTTAATGTTTATTTTACTGTAGAGAGAAGTCCAACGGGAGCTAGAGCAAGCAGAATCTGGACTCCGCCCATCAAGACGGGAATTTCCTTCCTCCACTCAGAACAGGTAAACATTATTTATCAAAATGACATCTTTGCCAAGAATACTTGGACGTTTTTGACACAGGAAATACATTTAACTGAACTTTTTGAAGTTTTTTTCTAGTCTTACCGTCGATTATAGAATTTTCCACTCGAAATAATGTTGGACCTCGTGCAGCCGGCCTCGAGAAAGATACCGTGAAAGAGAAAACGGAAGATCAGGCAACGAAGGCAGCTTAAGATCAAGTAGTGGCAGCTTGCAACCAGAGTCAGGGATGCCAACAGTTGTTTTATCCGGATCTCGGCAATTTTCAGGCCAACACCCAACCATTCTTCAATCACGAGACCGTCAAGATGAAGGTGGCAGCAGTTACGAAGAAAATTTTGACGGAAGTAGGGACTCGGGTGACACTGGGAGTGTTGGGGATCCGGACCTAGTATCAGCACTTGAAGGACAGCCTGGTGGCTTTGGTTCTTCTCAAAGGCATGGGTCTAGGGGGAGCAAGTCTAGGCAGATCATGGAGCGGAGAGAACGTGATGGTAGACGTGAAGGAAAATGGGAGAGAAAACACTAACAAATTCATTTATATGAAATCAAATATATGTTGTAATGTTTTAAAAAATTGGTTATATGCTTAGAAAAAGTGTTTTAGCTCGCTAGGAAATTTATGTGTTGGCTTTTGGTGCATTACTTTGTATTTACCCAGTAAGAAAAATAATAATAAAATAGAAAAGATTAAAATTAACACTTTAATATATTTATTTTGATATTTATAAAAATGTACATGTCAATATATTTTGAAGACTCTGTTGATGATTCGTTTTAATTTGACATGTGCGTTTAGAACCTTTTGTGTTGTAATTTTGTCGTATGTGTTGTAATATTGTATCATTGTTAGAATATACTGTAAGGTATACTTGAGCTATAACTACCTTTGAGGGTACTTCTTGTGTCACGACAGTGTGATTAGTCCATAGCGACTCCATTTTGTGCTTCAGTGGGAGTTGCATATGATAATTTTGTTGTGGAAGGTGGATTGGTCATGATTTTTTGTTTTGATATGTGGAATGGTGATGTTTGTGCAAAAAACGTCTTTCGATTTTGCATGCATCTGGATCTAGTCGGTCCGATGTATGTTATGCATGTGTGACATTATTTTGACTTGTCTATGTGATAAGATATTTTTTTGTTTTGAATTCAGTATGAAATAACACTTAGCCATGTGATTCAGCTTATTATTTCGTTGTGTTAGTTTTGTTCATTTCAGTTCAGTTTAGTTAATTGAGTTATTTATTTCAATTCATTATTTTTGCACTTTATATACATATTGGACATTTGGTTCATACTGTGTTTTTCTTTCTGACAAGTAATCAGAAGGATCAAGGGCAAGTATGATGAGAGTTCTCTTCTATCCAAGTGATTTAGATATTTTGTCTAGGTTGTGATACTTTGATTTGTGTTATGGAGTTATTTAGTTATTGAAGTTGTAATATATATCTTAGATTGTGGTTAGAGCCGTTTGACATTTATTATGATTTTTCTTGTGATATTTATTAGGTGTTTTGGGTATTGTGTTGACTTGTATGTGTAGCACACGTGCTTAAACATAATTAAAGTGTTTGAGATTTTTGCCATGAGACCAGTCGAGTACCACGAACCTAGCTACTTAGATTACCCAAAGAATAAATTATATATTAAATCAATTGATTTCCCCAACAAAATATTAAAAAAGACAAACCTATCTTTCTCTTTCATAATTTTCACTTTACGCTTTCAGGTGCTTTCTCTCATCCTGTCACCTACACAGATAGAGAAATTAGAGTTACATCCTCAATTTGAGGGTTTGTACTGGTGCCATAATTAGTGATAATTGACGGATCTTAAAGAATATTTGAAGATGGTGCAAGTCTTTATTTAAGTATTTTTCATATCGTTAGATTTAGGGTTTGCTAAATTGAGAGTAAAAATTATGCAAAATTGAGGAGAACATTCCAAATTACGGCATCTTGATCATCTCAAAAACTATCAACATCATCTTTTGCATATAAAAGCCATCACCTCAAAAATCTATGAAGAATGAAAATGGAAAAGCTACTTAAAGAAAGTAGCAACCTAAAGGTTGGGGATAGTTCAATATCTACTGGAGTCAGTGAAATCTCATCACCTAAGTATTGTGGGTGTGGGATACGAGTAAGAATTTGTATCTCTTCAAAGGGAAAATTGTAGGGAGAAAGTTGTGGTTATTCAAATTGTGGTATAAGTTCTTGTATTTACCATGGCATAATTTTTTTTATTATTTACACAATTTGTAATCTTTATAATTGTGTGTTTAATTTTGTACAGACACAATCATTTTGTGGGGGTTTTCAATGGATTGACTCTATCAACATGTTAGTAGATGTTGAGAATTGTTCGGGTCTGTTGAATTTGAAGAACCCTAAAATTAAACTACATATTATGAATGACAAAGCTTGTGACTCCCCCAAAACAAGTATACATCACCCATCTTGGGTCGCCAGATACATGGTACTGAATACAAATACAAACTTAAATATATCTGACATGAAAAATGTGAGTTTTAATACAAATATTGTCTTCAGGCGATATACAAACTCAAAATAAGTCCTCAATAAATTTATTATCACACTATTTCACGAATAGTGAGGACTACTAATGTAACCATCCGATAGTCAATCCATTCCCCGACTAGTCCCCATTATATATTCTCATTTTCAAGAGAAAAAGTGAAAGAAAGAGTGAGCTCAACTAGCCCAAAGAAAAATATTATGATTAAGATAATGAGAATAAATTATCATTAGCCTTCAACAATGTTAAAGCGATAGAATATAATGAGACAACAAGTTTAAGCTGCGCAGCAGAAACAAGCAATCCATTAGAAGAGTCAAGTAAAGTATAAAATCTACTATCTTCTATGATTTAAAAAGTTTTCATCAACTTTATCGGCGAGACTCGACAATAAATAAAATTGAATCATCCCACACAACCACGACCAAGGATATTCATGTAATCATCAATGGTCATGACTATACCGAATAATCCACGGTCATAATAATAATACAATAATTTGTCCACTGATGAGTTTATGTGCCAATGAGGACTTTTACCACATCATTCGTCACATTATGGTCATGATTATACCGAATAATCCTCGGTCATAATCATACCAAGTCCATCTATGCACGTAAGCCAAAGATGACTTTCAACGTAATATAAACATGAGGATGATTGTAAGATCCCAACTTTTTATAAATAAAGATTTAATTTCTCTAATTATTATTTTGAAATAGTAAGGGGTTGATTTGATTAATGTGGTTAGTTATGGGTAAAATGCGCAAATATTTTAAATAAGCAAGTGGTTATAAAATACTCATTGTTGTCGGAGAATATTCGTTTAGTCGTGGAATATTCTTACTATCGGGGAATATTCGTACGACGGCGCAACCTTGTGTGGGCCCATAACGAAAACCGATTGGATGAAGAAAATGACAAGTATAAGTTGTTTATAAATAAGCAGAAGTAGTTATTCCAATTATCTTGTTGGAATACCGGTGGTTAAAACACGATAATAATACACGTTGTTGCGAAGCTACACGGTATTGCACCAATTATTGATTCTTACTTAAGAAGGCACTACTCAATAATTATTACGATGAATTCTTTATTCAAATATTTTATTTTATTCAATAATTCTTTGCGTTGATATTTTATATTATTGTTGTTTCAATAATTATCACTACACAAGTATTTTCCATTATCGAAGCAATAATTCATATTATCCGAATAATATTATTAGAAAACATTATTGGCAATATCTAGAAAGTTTCGCATACAAGGAGAGGTTTGGTCACCTAATCTTGGCGTCGAGAAGGAGAAATTCTTATTGGAAAGCCCCCTCTTTCCAGGAACTACTGGTTGCAAGATCTTATGATTCTGTAATATTATTTGTGAATAATTAATTATTGATTTATATGATGAGGAAATATTGATTTTATGTGGATATAGATGGAGAAAATTTTTAAAGTGACAATTGTTGAAAATCGATATTTTATCTTTTATGATAAAATAATATTTTATTATATTATTATAATATAATAATGATGATATTTTTACAATGAATGTGGGATATATGAGTATATGAGGAGGAAGAGTATTTTTGTTGCAAAAGTTGTTTAACACATGTTTTGTGTGTCGGTGGACCTCATTTCTCGAATGAAATTTGATTATAGCACGTAAAATCGTCAGGTATGTGGATTTGATCCAATTTCATTTGGAATTTGGAAAAACTTTCTTCTGCAAAGTTGTAGAGAATTGAATTTCCTATAAAAAAATGCGAGATTAGAATTTTTTTGATAAAAGGGCTATTTATTATGAATTATTGAAGTTCCGAAGTTCCGAAATAATTAATTTTTGGAAGTTTTAATTATTTTTATTAAGAAAAACATTTTTATTGTTTTGGTTGGCCCCCCATGTATTGTAAACATGCTGATTTCAGTTGGTCTTAAGTGGGCGTGAAATTTTTTTATTTATATTATTATTATATTAAATTTTCTGCTTTGGTGTTCTAAGCAATTTCCTATAAATAGGGTGCTTAGGTTAGAATTGAAAATCACACCAGAAACTAAAGATTTCTCTCTCTTTCTCTCTCTATAATATCGAGCGTATTTGTGAGTATTTTAGTACTTTGAGTATTTCTATACGGTGCAAGTTCTTTCAAAGACTATATCCAAGATTCCAATGTAAGTACTATTATTCTTTCGAGGTAAGGATGTTATTTTATTCGAAAATGATATTATTTCTTCAATATCATTATGCCGAAATATTGGTTGGAAATTTTTATCAAATTTGGAACTTTTTCATGTCGGGGTTACTATTCATGAGTTACTATTCACGAGTACTATTCATGAAGCGTGATGATGTTTTTTTGTGAAATTTCTATCTTTTGAGGTCGGAGTTACTATTCACGTATACGGCACTATTCACGAATACGACACTATTCACAGAAGAATTAATTTTTCTTTTCTGTGTCCAAGATTGTCTGTTATGATTCCTATCTTTGATTGAATCTATGTTTTGATCTTCATTCTTGAATTTTACTCCAATCTGGTTATTTATGAAGTATTTTTGAACTTGGATTATTTAAAGTACGAATCCTTAATACTTGTTCTTTTGTTTCACTGGATTCGTTTTCTTTAAAATATTTTTCATCATCCTCAGTCCTAAATGAGGATATTACTGAATATCTTTGGTCTGTAGTGCAAGATGAATGATTTTTTGATGAATATCTTTGGCCCAGAAAGCCTTAAAAAGATGAGCAGTGTTGAGATGAACATGACCGACTGATTAATATCTTTGGCCCGTAGTGCAAAGATGAACATGTGTTTAGATGAACATGACCACCTGATGAATATCTTTGGCCTGTAGTGCAAAGATGAATATTTGATTCCAGATATATATTGATTGATGTTACAGGGATAAAATATCGATGATGAACTTTTAAATTCATATATAAATTTGAAAATTCAATAAAAGAAGTTCAAGAATAAATTTGAAAGATTTAGAAGTTAATTTATCCTGAACTCAATAATGTCCAAATTGTCAACATGATACTGCTTTGTGGAGTAAAATTCAAGAATGCTCAGAAGAATATTTCCATGAAAAGATACTGGATGAAGCGCAAATATCTAGGATATTCCACTAATTTCATGGAGTATAGAAGCCAAAACTTTAACCAAATGAGTATAATAGAATATATGAAACTACAAATGGATTTTCGCCGCCATGCGGTAATCCACGTAGACAGATTATTCCAACAGAATAATAAAGTGGAATAATGAAGAATTCACCAAAGCGTGCGTAATCCGCCATGCATACATGTTATTCCAATAGAATAATAAAGAATGGAACTAGGTCATGCGAATTGCTGCGACAAGCAGGATATTCAAATGAATAATAAAGAATGGAACTGTGTCATGCGTAATCCGCATGCATGGATATTCCAACAGAATAATAAAGAATGGAATAACAACAGAATTCACCAGGCATGCGATAGACCGTACAGAAAGGTTATTCCAATAGAATAATAAAGAATGGAATAACAAAAGAATTTCACCATATATGTGGTACTTCGCATAGACAGGTTATTCCAACATAATAATAAAGAATGGAATAATAGAAGAATTTCACCATGTATGCGGTACTTCGCATAGACAGGTTATTCCAACATAATAATAAAGAATGGAATAACAGAAGCTCTCTTCATGAATACGAAAGAAATAATACCCCTTATGAGTACAACAAATAATATTCCTTACCTTAGAAAAACTGAATACTGGAGTAGTGAAGTAGCAGAATACTTTTCTTCTTTCTCTCTATAGTTTCTCTCTCTAGAGTTTCAGTGAATTCGTAAGAAATAATGAAGGAATGAGCTTCTATTTATTGGAGAATGGACTGAATAGTAACTAATTCATGAACGGTCCAGATTGATTTACTTTTAAACGGACGGTCCATATTGATTTACTATTAAAACTTGAAGCAACGGTCCATACTGATTTACTATTAAAACTTTAAACCAGCGATCCATATTGATTTACTATTATATCTTTCCACCAGCGGTCCATATTGATTTACTATTATAACTTTCCACCAGCGGTCCATATTGATTTACTATTATATCTTCAACCAACGATCCATATTGATTTACTATTATAACTTCAACCAACGATCTGAAAAATTATCATATCTCCTCATGGAATAATATTGTACCCAAAAATAATTTGGACCGAAAAAAAATATATTTTTCGAGTGAATAGTACCTTGTGAATAGTACTTCAGGAATAGTACCCTGTGAATAGTACCCCGATACGAAAAATGTCCCAAATACCCGAGTGAACAATAGTAACCGGGTGAATAGTAACCGGGTGAATAGTAACTCGTGAATAGTACTCTGACACGAAAAGTGTCCCAAATACCCGAGTGAACAATATTAGAGTGAATAGTAACCGGGTGAATAGTAACCCGTGAATAGTACTCCGACACGAAAAGTGCCCCGAATACCCGATTGGTCAATATAACCTCGAGACATCAATTATTATCGAAATAAATATCGATTTCTACTAACACTAATAATTCTCACATAATGGAACTATCAATTTCATCTTTAATCAACACGAACTTATTCATCATTAATATTATAATTCACAATATTTAACAACCAGGTCGTTTCCAAGAAAGATGGGGCTTTTCGATAAGGATTTCTCTTTATTGGCGCGCAATTAGGTGACCAAATCTCTCATTGACAGAACTTCTAGACATTGTCAATATTGCAAATAATAATATGAATACCTTTGTCGTCTCAATTATTGATTTAATAATAATAAATATTATGCAGATGATACTGTGACAATAATTGAATCAATAATATGAGAGATATGATGCAAAGAATTCATGTAGCAATAATTGAGTATAACCGAGTGACTTCTTACGTAAGCATCAATAATCAATACCGCAGTGTACTACGCAACCACGCCAGACATCGTATTCACTTTTTACTCTTGGGTAGTTCAACAGTTTTAACGGTAACACTTTCGCCGTTATTTTTATAAAAAGATAATTCTGTCGTTTTCTAACTACGACAATACTTCCGTTGTGGGGTCCACCAATAATTGTGCCGTCGTACGAATATTCCCAGACAAAGAGAATATTCCCCGACCAATCGAATATTATATAACAACTTGGTTACTTTGTAAAATTTATAAATATTACCCATAACTATAACATTATATCAAATCCACACCATAATATTTTAAAAAAATATTTCGAGAAATTTAAATCTTTATTCATAAAATTTGGGGTCTCACAATCTCCCCTTCTTATGAAATTTCACCCTCGAAATTTACGTACGTACCTGGTATGTCGAAGAGGTGAGGATACCTTGACTTCATTTCAGATTCTAACTCTTGAGGTATAACCTTTGAGTGTTGAATACGATCTTTCTTATCCAAAATTTTAACATGTAGCTCCCCATACGTTAAATCTTCTGCTATCTCGTCTAGTTCTAATTTAATAACGTGGTTCGGGTCATCAACATATTTACATAACATCGACACGTGAAAAAAACGTTATGAACACGCGACATACTTGGCGGTAAGACGAGTCTATAAGCCACAGTTCCTACTCAATCAAGGATTTCAAATGGGCCAATTAAATCGAGGGTTGAGATTTCCTCTCTTCAGTAACTCTTGCTTTTAAAATAACGCCCTCTTGAACCTTCTTCTTCACATTCATCAGCTCTGAGTATGTAGCTTGAGCAGCTTTAACTTTATCGATTAAAGTCGATTCTAATCGTATATTTGTTATCTTCACGTGGGTCCCTAGAGTCTTTAACTCTATCTCCATCATTTGTAAGTTATACGAAATGGGTCTTTGTGTTAACAACATCACACTCGTAAACGCATACGATCTTCTACTCAACGCGTCAGCTACTACGTTCACTTTTTCCACTATGATATTGAATGGTACGATCATAATCTTCAGCAGCTCGAGCCAACGTCTTTGGCACATTACACGTTCGTTTTGGGTGAAGAAAATATTTGAGGGTTTTAGAAATGGGTTTTGTACTAGGGTCAATACAAAATTCGATTTCACGCCCTAGGGGTAGGCTAAGAAGTCTTCAAGAATACGTCAGGAAATTTATTAACAATAGAAATATCATTCAAAACTGTAACTCTCATCCAAGACTTGGATAGCACGTCACATTGATACCTATCAACTTGCCACCGTTATTCACAACGTCCCCTACGGAAAGTTCGACTTCGGTGCATTCCACACAAAGAAGTCACCAGCGAAAGATGCATGGCTCTTTACTTATGGCTTAATATAACAGTGATTGACTTTTGTGGTTTGGTTGCTTGAATTCTCATAACAGGCTGGTTAGGAATATGAAAGCTAACAACCTTACAAAAAGCTTGATGAGTAGTTAACCAATCGATTCCTAAAATCACATCAAAGACAAGTATTTTCAAAGAGATAAGATCGACAGGTAACGTGAAAGTGTCAATTTGAATCAACAAGATTTATAAATAGTGGAGGTAACGAAGGTTTCTAATATTGAAGTTTCAACCAATAAGTCAAAGCCTAATTTCTCCGGAGTCAAATTTAAACGTTGAGCGCAAGCAAGAGAGATAAAAGAATGGGTAGAACCGGTATCTAATAAGGTATAGACTTCGCAAGAATTTATAATTAACTAACCCGTGCTAACTTCGTTCGGGTTACTCGCTTTTTGAGAGGTCACAAAAAATGCTCTTCCTGAAACCATCGACTTTATTTTGTCCGTATCCGCCTTTGGTGCCACCATCCCAGCTGGTCTTGACTTCACTATACGACAAAATCGAGCTAAATGACCTTCTCTTCTTGAAATTTTTACTTCTATTATCTTGGCCATGATTACCACCGAAGTGGTTACCATTCTTGGAATGATAATTTCCCCCACGATGGTTATCATTGTTCCGATGGCCGTTGCCACCGGTATGATTATTATTGTGTTGTTGGTCGTTACCTTTTGGTTGAGCTAACTCAACGGTCTCATGTGCTTCATTGCTTATCTCAGCATTTTCAGATGCCATTTTCAAACACTGTCACAAAACAAGGGTTAATTGATATATCACATATTATCCCTATACTCTGACCGACCAATTAAATACCAAATAAACTTAGGTAGGTCATACTAGCGAAAGAATTCCCCGTCACTCCCCTCCTAGTTCTTGTCTCACATCTCAGCCAGGGATCATATCCCTAAGCTTTGATACCAACTGTGACGACCCCAAAACAGGTATACATCACCCATCTTGGGTCGCCAGATACATGGTACTGAATACAAATACAAACTTAAATATACAACATGAGCTGTGAGTTTTAATACAAATATTATCTTCTAGACAGTATACAAACTCAAAATAAGTCCTCAATAAATTTATTATCACACTATTTCACAGAATATTGAGGACTACTAATGCAACCATCTGGACCGTCAATCCATTTCCTGACTAGTCCCAGCTATATTCTCATTTTCTGAAGAGAACAGTGAAAGAAAGGGTGAGCTCAACTAGCCCAGTAAGAAATATTATGACTAAGATAATGCAGAATAAATTATCATTAGCCTTCAATAATGTTAAACTGATAGAATATAATAGACAACAAGTTTCACTGCAGCGGAACAAGAAATCCATTAGAAGAGTCAAGTAAAATATAAAATCTACTATCTTCTATGATTTAAAAAGTTTTTCATCAACTTTATCGCTGAGACTCAGCTTAATAAATAAATATGAATCATCCCTGCACAACGGCCAAGGATATTCATGTAATCATCAATGGTCATGACTATACCGAATAATCCCTGGTCATAATCATACCAATAACTGTCCACCAATGAATTACATGCCAATGAGGACTTTTACCACATCATTCATCACATTACGGTCAGGATTATACCGAATAATCCCTGGTCATAATCATACCAAGTCCATCTATGCACGTAAGCCAAAGATGACTTTCAACATAATATAAGCATGATGATGATGACAATTCAATAAAACAAGTTCAAGAATAAATTTTAAAGAT
Organism: Panax quinquefolius; assembly: GCA_020205615.1. Taxonomy (NCBI): domain Eukaryota; kingdom Viridiplantae; phylum Streptophyta; class Magnoliopsida; order Apiales; family Araliaceae; genus Panax; species Panax quinquefolius. Next base: position 21,866,964 of record CM035165.1, read on the forward strand.
TTATAAGTTAATTTATCCTGAACTCAATAACGTCCAAATTGTCAACATGATACTGCTTTGTGGAGTAAAATTCAAGAATGCTCAGAAGAATATTTCCATGAAAAGATACTGGATGAAGCGCAAATATCTAGGATATTTCACTAATTTCATGGAGTATAGAAGCCAAAACTTTACCAACTGAGTATAATAGAATATATGAAACTGCAAATGGATTTTCGCCGCCATGCTGTAATCCACATAAACAGATTATTCCAACAGAATAATAAAGAATGGAATAATGAAGAATTAAATCATCAGCGATGCGTAATCCGCATGCAGAAAAGTTATTCACGAGAATAATAAAGAATGAAACGGATCATGCGTAACCTGTATCTGCGAAGACGAGGATATTCCAGCAGAATAATAAAGAATGGAACCGGGTCATGTGTAATCCTCACGCAGATGAGGATATTCCAAAGAATAATAAAGAATGGAATAATGAGAAAAATTTCACCATGTATGCGGTGCCTTAGATGACAGTATAAAGTTATTCCAACATAATAATAAAGAATGGAATAATGAAGAATTTCACCATGTATGCGGTACTTAGATGATGAGTTATTCCAACATAATAATAAAGAATGGAATAATGAAGCTCTCTCCATGAATACTGAAAGAAATAATACCCTTACGAAGTACAACAAATAATATTCCTTACCTTAGAAAAACCGAATATTGGAGTAGTGAAGTAGTAGTGAGAATACTTTTCTTCTTTCTCTATAGTTTTCTCTCTAGAGTTTCAATTGAATTGTAAGAAATAATGAAGGAATGAGCTTCTATTTATTGGAGAATGGACTGAATAGTAACTAATTCATGAATGGTCCAGATTGATTTACTTTTAAATGGACGGTCCATATTGATTTACTAATAAAACTTAAAGCAACGGTCCATACTGATTTACTATTAAAACTTTAAACCAGCGATCCATATTGATTTACTATTATAACTTTCCACCAGCGGTTCATATTGATTTACTATTATATCTTCAACCAACGATCCATATTGATTTACTATTATAACTTCAACCAACGGTCTGAAAAATTATCACATCTCCTCATGGAATAATATTGTACCAAAAAATGATTTGGACCAAAAAGAACTATATTTTTTGGGTGAATAGTACCCCGTGAATAGTACCCCGACACGAAAAATGTCCCAAATACCCAAGTGAACAATACTAGAGTGAATAGTAACTGGGTGAATAGTAACCCGACACAAAAAGTGTTCCAAATACCCGAGTGAACAATACTAGAGTGAATAGTAACCGGGTGAATAGTAATCCCGTGAATAGTACTCCGACACGAAAAGTGCCCCGAATACCCGATTGATCAATATAACCTCCAGACATCAATTATTATCGAAATAAATATCGATTTCTACTAACACTAATAATTCCCACATAATGAAACTATCAATTTCATCTTTAATCAATACACACTTATTCATCATTAATATTATAATTCACAATATTTAACAACCAGGTCGTTCCCAGGAAAGAGGGGGCTTTCCGATAAAGATTTCTCCTTATTGGCGCACAATTAGGTGATCAAACCTCTCCTTGACAGAACTTCTAGACATTGTCAATATTGCAAATAATAATATGAATAACTTTACCGTCTTTATTATTGATTTAATAATAATAAATATTATGCAGATGATACTGTGACAATAATTGAATCAATAATATGAGAGATATGATGCAGTAATTACTGTAGCAATAATTGAGTATAACTGAGTGACTTCTAACGTAAGCATCAATAATCAATATCGTGTACTACTATGCAACCACGTGTATTCTTGTATTTTTTTACTCTAGGGTAGTTCAACAGTTTTAACGGTAACACTTTCGCCAGTTATTTTTATAAAAGATAATTTTTGTCGTTTTCTAACTACGATAATACTTAGTTGTGGGGTCCACCAATGATTATGCCAAATACGGATATTCCCCGACAAAAAGAATATTCCCCAACCAATCGAATATTATATAACAACTTGCTTACTTTGCAAAATTTATAAATATTACCCACAACTATAACATTATATCAAATCCACACCTTAATATTTAAAAAAAATATTTCGAGAAATTTAAATCTTTATTCATAAAATTTGGGGTCTCACAAAGCTCATGACTTGGAAGTGCAAGTATCCAAAATGAAAAAAAGAAAGTCAAATTGAAGAATGATTTGAAGTGTTTAAAAGAAGAAACAAGGAATTTAGAAATAAGGGAGAAGTGGTTGATACTTGTAATTTGAGTGTTTTTTGTTTTGTTTTTTAGCATGTTAAAAAACATGTTTTAGCTGTTTTGATGTTTGGAAAATTTTGAGAAACACTTGTGACATTGGAATGAACGTTGTTATTTATTTTCAATGTATGCTATTTTAATTTCAATGTATGATATTTTAATATTTTCGTATGATAAGAGTACAAGTTGTGACGCCCCCCAAAATGGGTATACACAACCCATTCTGAGTCGCCAAATACATGGTACAAAATTCAAATACAAACTTAATTATACAACTGTCGTGTAAAATATGACAAAACATATGTGAGAGTTTTAACACGAATATTGTCTAGTAGACAATATTCAAACTCAAATCAAGTCCTCATTGCAATTATTATCACACTATTTCATAGAATAGTGAGGACTACTATAGCCACCATCTCGGACCATCACTCCGTTCCCCGACTAGTCCCAGCTATATTCTCATTTCCTGAAGAGAACAATGAAAGAAAAGGGTGAGCTCAACTAGCCTAGTAAAGAATATTATGACTAAGATAATGCAGAATAAATTATCGTTAGTTTTCAAAAGTGTTAAACTAATAGAATACAATAGACAACAAATTTAACTACAGCGAAACAAGCAATTCATTAGAAGAGTCAAGTAAAGCATACTATCTTTTAAAAGTTCATCATTAATATTTTATCACTGTAACACAACTCAATAAATAATCCACATCATTGAATTATCCATGCACTACTGGCCAAGGATATTCGTTAGTATCATATCCATGAACTATCCATGCACTACGGGCCAAAGATATTCATTATTATCACATCCATGAATTATCCATGCACTACGGGCCAAGGATATTCGTTAGTATCACCAGTGGTCATGATCATGCCAACAACTGTCCATCAATGCACTACAGGCCAGTGAAGACTTTTCCCACATCATTTGTAACATTACAGGTCATGATTATACCGATACATAGTCATAATCATACCAATCAACAATTCATCTATGCATTATGGGCCAAAGATGACTTTCATCACAATATAAGCATGAGGATGATGACAATGATATAAAAATTCAATTAAGTAAGAGCAATGATAAATTTTAAATATTTATAAATCAATTTATCCAGAGTTCAAGAATGTCCAAATTGTCAACATGATAACTGCTTTGTGGAGTAAAATTCAAGAATCATATTCATGTATCAAAATAATTTGGACAGAAAAGAAATCAATTTTTATCATGAATAGTACCCAATGAATAGTACCCCAACATGAAAGGATCAAAATTTAAGAAGAATGTTCAAAAAAATATTCTTGTGAAACGATACTAGATGAATCACAAATTTCAAGGATATTCTACTAATTTCAAGAAGTATAGAAGCAATACTTATCAACATAAGTGTAGAATTAGGAATATGAAATGAAATAATATTACTTACACACTACAGATTATGGAAGAAAATATTATTTCTTACGAATATTGAACAAATATCTCTTACCTTAAAAGGAGAGTACTTCTGAATGGTATAATAGGGATATTCTTGAAGAAAACTTGTACTGTTTTATACACTCAAAGCTTCCTTAAACTCAAAATAAATACACTTAATATTATAGAAGAAGAATTCTCTGATTCTGGTGTGATTTTTATTTATAAACTAAGCATCCTATTTATAGGAGAATGGCATGATACTATTTAAGAAAATAATCACGGACTGCACATGAATTATGACGAACGAGATTTTTGTAAATTAATTTTAATATTTATTGGATTGAATAAATATTTTTCGATGAATTAATAATTAGATTAAATGATTAATTGATGAAGTTGTGATAGATTAATTTAATTATATTTGTTACATTTATTAAATTAATGTGGAGAATTTTATTATTCGATATATGTAATTATGTGAGCTTATTGTATTAAAAGAAATACTTAATAAGCTTAACGTTATTTTAATTAATTTATTTATTAATTAGAGATTTAATGCTTTGACATTATTATTAAATAAAAAATTTAAGTATGTGACTATGTGAATTAATGAGAAATTATTATATTTTATTTAAAATAAATTAAATAAGATATTGATTTATTTTATGAAGGAGTGTGACATTAATTAAACTATATGATAAAGCTTTATTAAATTAAATGGTTTTTTGAAACCTATTCTAGCTAGACAAACATGGCACTAAGGGAGGTTGGGAGCAGTTACCCATGTTAGGTAACTGACCTCCATCATGCGCATCCGTTCACCTTATTTATTAGTATACACCTTTCTTTTTCCTTAAATTGGCTAAGTCTGGAAATAAAAAACAGAGAGAGTTTGAGAAATTTTTGAGAGAGATTGTGAGTACTGTGATTGAAGTAGAGAGAAATTGTCATCCTTGTTCATCTATGCTTTGGGTAATTCTCTCCAACCCAATTCTCATATTTTACGTCATTTAGTTTTTATGAAAATGGCTTTCATTCATCCTGTAAAGTCTCTGTAATTGGGAAATTGTGTTGTTATATGGATATATGTAATAATACAAGTAGCATAACATGTTTTATATATATTGTATATGATTCCATATCATAAGTTTCATAATACTATGACTTGTTATTTCAAAAATTTACAGAGTACGTTATATGGCCATATGGCCCTTATACGTAACTTTAATATGTCAACCATAAATTTTTCTACAAAATTTCCACTTGTATACGATTATGCATGCTAAAACGAACAAAACAAAATTGAATGGTTGGATTTTGTCTTATAACAAATCCGTAGTATTAAATTCTATGTTTTTGTTCAAAAACCTTCAAGAACATCAAGAACAGTACAATTTGCATAATTTAATTCTGTGATTATGTGTTTTAATGGGTTAAAATCACTCTATAAATGTTGGGTATTGATTATATATGAATTCTAACATGTGGGTATGTTTAATTTGGAGAATTAATGTTTATGTTATGTTCATTTCGCTTGATTCTGTGTTCTTCGCGAACTGGAAATTCAGAATCTGGAATAACGCATACATGGCGCCAACTCGAACTCGAGACTCATGTCATAGTCATGCCATGCCATGCATGGCCTTAGACACACCTAGTCAAGTAGTACTGCCGTGCGTTGCAATGCCAAGACCAGTATAAATCTGACAGTGGTAAGCAGCACCTTAGCGTAATGTCCGAAAATGTTTTTTCAAGTGTTCAAGTATAGAAAGGTGATAGCAACTTAGTCTAATGATCATAAAAACTTGTTAGACATATAATGAGGTGTTAAAATAAATTCTTAACACGTCCATAACACAATTACGTGTGAATTAATTGATTGAATGCATGGTTAACTTATTGTTCGTGAAGTCTTAATTTTTGACAATAAGTGTAGTAACTGACTAAGTATAGTCATGAATTCGAGTTAGACAAAGAGTAAACTTATGATGTTTAGTACGTTATTATTGACTGGTATTGTGAACGTAATTGATATGTAGGATTTAAATCAAAGAACGAGTTTAATTAAAGTGTAATCTACGCACGAGGCAAGTTTCCTAACCCTACTTGTTATCATTATTGAGTTATTCTCATTATTATTAATCAAGTTCAATTGTTATATTAAAGATTGATTATCTTTTCAAAGCATGATTCTGTTATACAATAATTGTCCTATTGTATACCTATTAAGATTATTATTCAATTTAATTATCATTATTGTTGAACCTTATTAGACTAGCGAACCCTTATTGATTCGACTAGTCCATAATTGATGAACGTTCTAAATTTCAGAACCCTTATTGAATTATCCAAACCAAACTTCCTTTGGTGCGGACTCAAATGTCAAACTGAGATGAACAACCCTGCAAAGGAATTTGCTTATGCGTTAGCGTTAAGATATTGTCCACAGTATGGTACTAAGGGCTGATCCCCCTTAGCACGAGAAGAAGAGTCCATAGTCTTATGACTGTTAAAGGTTTCAAGTATAACCCTTGATAACCTAGGACATAGTTCAAGGTCTTATGACCCTCAGAAATCTTTTGAATCTTGTTATTCATTCTTGATTCAAAAATTGAGCTTTTATTTCAGAAGTCTTTGATTCACTCGCATGTTATTATACATTGTTATTTCATTATTTAATTTGTGGGCAATAGTGCTCACTCTTGCGTAATAATAACATTGCGATTAAGAGCGAAAAGGTCCAAGCGAGGCCTTCTACTAGCAAAGGCAAGGGCAAGATTAACAAGTGATGAAGACTTGTTATTTTATATGATGATGTATTTATGTTTAGACTTGAGTTAATGATGTTATTTAAGACTTAATTGTTTATGTTTGCGAACAGATGTTTAAGGTTAGTTTGACCTGGGATTATGTTTATTATTCAGATGTTGTAACCCCATAAGGGGAAGATTTATTTCTATTTATTGCATGGTTTGCATTTATTATGGGTAGATAGATAGATGATATTTGTACAGTGAACACCAAATCCTGTGGAAATGGAAGTACCGGATTTGTGGGTGTCACAAGTTGGTATCAAAGCTGTAGGTTATAAACCTTAGGTGGGGGAACAACATTAGGTAGTAGCCTTATAGAAAGAACATAGTGATGGAAAACTCTTATCGAGTTCTAGGAAATGAACTTTTGTAATTCATTGAAGATAATAAAAGACTTTATGTGCTTATGTGTTAAATTATGTGCTCACTAGTACGACTTAGTAACTAAAACTTGAAATTTTGTTGTCAGGATGTCGGATGTTGGAGGAATTAGTCGAGCAGGGGAGGAGGAACCCCGAGTACCTACAGTACCTATAGATGAGGAGCCCAGAGACATTCATGTCGTTAGGGAACAGTTGGTACAGAGGGAGTCATCTCCATTGATCACCGTTGTTGGTCAGGAGCATGAACCTGAGACTGATCCTGAGGAGGATCCTGAGGAGGAATTTGATGAGGAAGAGGAAGAAGAGGAGTTTCCTGGCACTCCATTGATCTTTGAGATGTACGACACATTATCTGGACCGTAACGTGGAGTTCTGAGATGAGGTGCGAGGATCGATCGAAGCGGGCGATTATTGATGATTACTCTAGAAATGAAGGAGAGGGAGATTTTGACTCTTCACTCACGGTTGGGAAATGTAGAATGGGATTTGGTCCATGAGAAGGGTCAAACAAGAAGATAAACCCGAGAGATAGAAAAGTTGAAGAAGGAACTGAAGGAAAGCTCTGAAAGGCTAATCATAGCAGAGGAAGGATGGGTGAGAGAGTCACGTCGTGCTGATCTTACGGAAGAGGATGGTCATGCAAAGAAGGCAAAGATTGGAGAGACATAATCTACACTTAATCATGCAATGGATGAGGCCCAGGATCGAGTTTTGAGGTACCCCATCCAGTTCGAAGGACTTCCATCGTATATGCTGGATCGCAGGACGATGTCTCATATCATGGAAGAGGAGCGTAGCAAGGCTATTCAGTGCCTTGACAGACAGTGATAGTATTAGTTTAATTATGTGAAAACTATTTGGTAGTTAATGATGTAAATTCCGGTGTGATTATAAATAAAGGAATATTTTGATGTTTTAAATCCTGTAGATTCTTTATCTCAGGATAGATGATGTAAATAGCAGTGATTGTAAGACCCCAACTTATTCTTAATGAAATTTAATTTTCTCTATTTATTATTTTGAAATAGTAAGGGTTGATTTGATTAATGTGGATAGTTAGGGGTAAAATACATTAAATATTTCAAAATAAGCAAGTGGTTATAAAATATTCATTGTTGTCGGAGAATATTCGTTTGGTCGTGGAATATTCGTACTATCGGGGAATATTCGCATTTACCAGCCTTGACCATGTGTGGGCCCATAACTGAAAGCGATTGGATGAAGAAAGCACAAATATAAGTTGGTTAAAAATAACGGTGTAGTTATTACAATTAATCTTTGTTAAAATACTCGGTGGTTAAAACACACGATGCTTTACGGTATTGCACCAATTATTGATTCTTACGTAAGAATGCACTACTCAATAATGGTTACTGATAATTCTTATTCGATTATTTTATTGAGTTAATAATTGTTGCGTTGATATTTTATATTCTTTGTTATTTCAATAATTGTCATTACACAATATTTTTCATTATCGAAGCAATAATTCATATTATCTGAATAATATTATTAGATAACATTATTGGCAATGTCTAGAAAGTTACATCTAAGGAGAGGTTTGGTCACCTAATTGCGCCAAGAAGAAGAAATTCTTATTGGAAAGCCCCCTCTTTCACTGAGCCGCACGGTTGTCAATATTGTGATTACGTAATATTATTTGTGAATAATTAATTATTGATTCATATGATGAGGAAAATATTGATTTTATGTGGATATAGATGGAGAAAAATTTTAATGTGACAATTGTTGAAAATTGAAATTTTATCTTTTTACGATAAGATAATGTATTATTATATTTTAATAATATAATAATGGTGATATTTTTACAACGAATGTGGGATATATGAGTATCTGAGGAGGAAGAGTATTTTTGTTGCAATAAATGTTTAAAACATGTTAAACATGTCGGTGGACCCCATTTATTGATTTGAAATTTGATTATAGCACAATAAAATCGCTTCGTTTGTGGATTTCGGTCAATTTTTGTTTGGAATTTGGAAAAACTTTCTTCTGCAAAGTTGTAGAGAATTGAATTTCCTATAAAAACTTGCGAGATTCGAATTTTCTGATAAAAGGGCTATTTATTATGAATTATTGATGTTCGAAATTCTGAATAATTGATTTTGGGAGATTTTATTAATTTTATTAAGAAAAACGTTTTTATTGATTTTGGTGAGGGGGACCATTTGTTTCATTGATAATTTGAATCTTAGAAAGTGTAATGTAGGAAATTATAATATATATATTAATATTTTATTAAATTTTCGCTTTGGTGTATTCTAAGCAATTTCTATAAATAGGGTGCTTAGGTTAGAATTGAAAATCACACCGTAAATCAAGTTTTCTCTCTATATTATCGAAGCGTATTCTTGTGAGTATTTTGAGTATACTTTGAGTATTGCTATACTACAAAGTCCAAGTCATAGCTTTATATCAGGTGTTTCAAATGTAAGTCTTGATCTTTCGAGGTAAGGGATGTTATTTTCTTCTCAAATGATATTATTTCTTCAATATCATTATTCGAAATATTGGTTGAAACTTTTATCAAATTTGGAATTTTTTTCATGTCGGGGTTACTATTCATGAGTTCTTATTCACGAGTTACTATTCATGAGTTACTATTCACTTAATTACTATTCACGGTACTATTCATGAAGCGTGAAGATGTTTTTTGTGGAATTCTATATCTTTTGGTGTCTGAGTTACTATTCACGATACTCAGACTATTCATAGAAAAATAAAATTTCTTCTTTTCTCCAAAATATCTATTACGGATACTAGCTTTGATTGTATCCATGTTTTGATCATTCTTGAATTTTTACACCACTATGATTATTTTTGAGGTATTTTTTTGGACGTGGATAAAACCAAGTACGAATCCTTAATCCTTAATCCTTGTCATTTTGTTTCCTTTGGATTCGTTTCTTTAAAATATTTTCATCATCTTGACTTAAATGATGATATTATTGAATATCTTTGGCACTGTAGTGCAAAAGATGAATGATTTGAAGAAGAATATCTTTGGTAGTAGTGCAAAGATGAGCAGTGTTTAGATGAACATGACTAATGATGAATATCTTTGGCTCTGTAGTGCAAAGATGAATATTTGATTCGAGATGTATATTGATTGATGTTACGGGGATAAAAGATGAGCGATGAACTTTTAAATTCATACATAGAAGATAGTAGTTTGCATTCTCTACTTAACTCTTCTAATGAATTATTATTTTCATTGCGAATATTGATTTAAATTTTTTGTCTATTGTATTCTATTAGATTTTTCCTGTTGAAGACTAACAATAATTTGTTGTATATTATCTTAGTCATAATATTCTTTACTGGGCTAGTTGAGCTCACCCCTTTTCCTTTTTGTTCCATTTTTCTCAGGAGGCGAGAATATAGCGAGTACGAGTCGGGGTATGGAATGAAGGTTTTAGAGAAAGTTGTTTAGTAGTCCTCACCATTTTTGTAAAATAATGTATCAATAAATGTGATGAGGATTTATTTGAGTATGGATATTGTCTAGAAGATAATATTTGTATTCAAACTCATAGTTTTCTTGTTGTAATAATAAAGTTGTAGTTGTTTACATGCCGTGTATTGACAACTCGAATGGGTGATGTATACCTATTTTGGGGGCGCCACGGTTGGTATCGAGCTTAGGGATATGATCTCTGGCGGAGATCGGGGAATAGAACTAGGAGGGGGAGGCGAGTAAATCCTTCGCTAGTGTGTCCTACCTAAGCTTATTTGTTAGTTAGTGGTCAAGTATATAGGGATATTATGTGATATATTTATTTCCTTAATTAACCCTTGTTTTATGTGATGATTTGAGAATGTCGATTGAGAATATTAACAATGGAAATGAGACCAGTGGAGACGCTTTGTACTCACCAACAAGGAGAGCGTGCAACAGTGGCAATATTCCTCCCCTGTGAACAACACCCATGAAAGCGAGATGATGAGCGAGGGATGTTTAGAAGTTTTTTACAGTTCATGCAAAATCGCAGACGAGGAGACTCGTGTTCAAAATACAGAGAGAAATGATAGCAATTCACGGGTTGTCACACCAAGCAGTTCAAAGAGTTGGGACCACCGAATTTAAGGGAAAGCGAGATCCGATCATGGCGGAAACATGGGTCAAGAAAATTACCAAGATATTCGATGTCTTGGGATGCACGGAGGAACGAAGGTTCCATTCGCCACCTTTATGTTAAAAGTGGCGAAAGGCGGATCATGGTGGGAGTTTGTGAAGCGTACCCATCCAGCCGCGCACTCAGCATGTCTGGGAGGCGTTTGAAGCTATTTAATGACAAATACTTTTCCGAAAGTGTTCGTCTATATGAAGGAAGTGGAGTTCATCGATTGGAACAAAACAACATGACGGTGTCTCAAGACGAGGCAAAGTTTGCGAGTTATCCGAGTTTGCACCTCATTTGGTGGAGAATGAGAAACGATGACGCGGATGTTTCTTAGAGGTTTGAAACCCGATACGCCAATATCTCATTTCTCATAAATTTTCTCTCTATTGGATGTTAAAGCAGGCTCAATTATTAGAGCGAGATAACGAGTACGGTCATTTGAGGACCATAACCGAGGATCGCATACGGAGATAGCGATCAAATGAATAATGATAACCACGGAGAAAGAAAAGAGACGGACAAAAATGGTAACCACTCTGGTGGTAATCATGGCCATGAAAATAGAAGAAGCGAGTGGGAAGAGATTTTAAAAAGAGGAGATTTAACAACGATTATGTGAAGACGACGGTCTTAAGAAGAATCGGTTCTAAGGGAGGAGAACGACCACCACCGTCATATGTTATAAATGCGAAAAAGAGGGACATATCATCCAAAGCGCCCACAACAATTCAAGGTATGCTATAATTGTGGAAAGGAAGGACATATCGCTTCGAGATTATGCACGGTAGCAAAACCTAGTTCAATGGGGGACGGTGACTCAAAAGATCGTCCCCGAGAAAAGTCAAAGTCAAAGATTCGGGAAGAGCGTTTGTTGTGACTGGTCAAAATGCGAGAAACCCAAACGAGGTGATCACGGGTAAGCTATTTATAAATTCTTGCGAAGTTTATACCTTACTTGATACCGGTGCTACCCATTCATTTATCTCTCCTGCATGTGCTCAACGTTTAAACTTGACTCCGGAGAAATTAGACTTTGACCTATCTGTGGAAACTCCGTTAGGAGAAACTTTCATCACATCCACTTTTTATAAATCTTGTTTGATTCAAGTTGGCACCATTACCTTACCTGTTGACCTTATCTCTTTAAAGATACTTGCTTTTGATGTGATTTTAGGGATTGATTGGTTAACTACTCATCATGCCAAAATTGATTGTTTTCGTAAGGTTGTTAGTTTTCATATTCCTAACCAACCTGTTGTACGGATTCAAGCAACTAAACCATTAAAATCAATCACTGTCATATCTAATCATAAAGCTATTCGTTTATTGAAAAACGGATGTCAAGCTTTCTTAGCCCATGTTATGGATTTGAATAAAGACACGTCAAATTTGAATAATATTCCTATTGTTATTGACTTTTCTGACGTATTTCTGAAGAACTTCCGGTCTACCCCGTAACGTGAAGTTGAATTCTTTATTGATCTTGAACTGGTACAAAGCCCATTTCTAAAACCCCATATCAAATGGCTCCTATTGAACTTCGAGGAGTTAAAGGTTCAACTCTGAGGAATTGTTGGACATCGGTTTCATTCGCCCCTAGTACATCTCCTTGGGGTGCTCTGTTTTATTCGTAAAGAAGAAAGACGGGAGTATGCGATTTTGTATTGACTATCGGGAATTGAACCATGTCACCATCAAGAATAGGTATCCTCTACCTCATATTGATGACTTGTTTGACCGATTGCAAGGGGCACAATTCTTTTCAAAAATCGATCTTCGCTCGGATATCATCAATTTGAAGATTAGAACCGAGGATATTCCAAAGATCGCCTTGAGAACTTCAGTATGGGCATTATGAATCTTTAGTCATGTCTTTGGATGACTAATGCTCCTATGGCTTTCATGGATATGATGAACCGAGTATTTAAGGAATATTTGGATCGGATTTGTTGTTGTCTTTATTGATGACATCCTCATATATTCCAAAAGTCGTGAAGATCATGAGCACCATTTGAAATTTGGTACTCCAAAGGCTTCGTGAAAACAAACTATATGCCAAATTGAAGAAATGCGAGTTCTAGCTTGAGGAAGTAGCATTCCTTGGGCACGTGGTGTCGAAACATGGAGTATCTGTTGATCGTGAAGATTGAAGCAATACAAAGTTGGGAGCAACCAAGTCGGTGGATCAAGTACTTAGTTTTTGGGCTTATTTGGTTATTATCGGAGATTCGTGGAAGGGTTTTCTCGAATCGCTACTTCATTAACCAAACTAACTCGGAAGGATACAAAATTCGTTTGGAGTGAAGAATGCGAGAAGAGTTTCCAAGAGCTTAAGAGGAGACTTATTTTAAGACTGTTCTAACAATACCATCTGGTTCGGATGGATTTGTTATCTCACAAATGATGCTTTGTGCAAAGGGTTAGGATGTGTTCTCATGCAACGTGGGAAAGTCATAGCCTATGCCTCGCGATAACTTAAAGAGTATGAGAGGAATTATCCTACTCATGATCTAAAGTTAGCGCGATCGTTTAAGCGCTAAAGATATGGAGGCACTATCTATATGGGGAGAAAGTGGAGATATATTCAGACCATAAAAGCCTTAAATATTTCTTCACTCAAAAGAACTTCACATCTGCAATGACGTTGGCTCGAGCTATTGAAAGACTACGACCACACTATTCAATACCATCCCGGAAAAGCGAACGTGGTAGCCGACGCGTTGAGTAGAAGATCATATGCGAAGAAGCGAGTGCGATGATGTCAAGTATACGATAGAGCCAACTTTAATAGAAAAAGTTAAGGTTGCTCAAGCCACCGAGGCAGGAGTGATGCGTATGAAGAAGAAAGTACAAGAAGGAGCTATTAGGGCGAGAATTGATGATGAAGGAATACTTGAGTCCACTCTAGACTTTGTGTTCCTAACGACTCGATTTGAAGTACAAGATTATGATGGAGGCACACAATACACCATTTGCAATCCATCCCGGAAGTACTAAAATGTATCGTGATCTTTGACATACATTTTGGTGGAACAATATGAGAGAGAGATTGCAAAGTTTATCTCAATGTGTTTAACTTGTCAGCGTGTAAAGCGCGAGCATCTTGTACCTAAGGGTCCATTGCAACCACTTGAGATTCCGAAATGGAAGTGGGAACACATTACCATGGATTTCGTTACGGGTCTTCCTACGGTTTCTCAAGGCATCAATGCTATTTGGGTTATTGTTGATAGATTAACCAAGTCTCCGCTCATTTCTTGCCGATACGGAGACTTATTCCTTGAACGTCTTGCTAGTATATACGTGAATGAGATTGTGAGGTTGCATGGCATGCCAAGTATCCATAGTTTTGGATAGTGACCCAAGATTCACTTCAAGATTTTGGGTTAGCTTGCAAAAAGCTATGGGCACGCAGTTTACGATTTAGTTTGACATACCATCCCAAAACGGACGGACAATCGAGAGGACTATTCAAACTCTTGAAGATCTATTAAGACTCGTGTCCTAGACTTCAAGGGTAGTTGGGATAAGTATTTACCATTGGTGGAATTCTCTTACAACAACAGATTTATCGTGCAAGTATATAGGTGTGGCTCCATTGAAGCATTATATGGACGAAAATGTCGCTTCTCAATATGTTGGGATGAGGTGGGTGAAGCAACATTGTTGGGACCCGAGTTAGTGCGATATGACTACCGAAAAGATCCAAATGATTCGACAACGTATACAAAGCGGCACAAGATCGACAAAAGAGTTATGCGGATCTTCATCGAAAGGACGTGGAATTTAGTGTAGGGGATCATGTATTGTTGCGAGTTGCTCCATGGAAGGGAGTTACAAGATTTGGGAAGAGAGAGAAAGCTCAATCCACGATTTATTGGTCCATTTCAAATTCTTGACCGAGTAAGAAATGTAGCCTATAGACTTGCGTTACCTCCAAGTATGTCTCGTGTTCATAATGTGTTTCACATATCTCATACTTCGTAAATATGTGAAAGACCAACCACGTTATAGAGTTAGAACCAGGACGAAATAGTAGAAGACTTAACGTATGAGGAGGTACTGTTAAGATCTTGGATAGGAAGGAGCATGTCCTACGCGCAAGAAAGGTCATACCACAAGTTAAAGTTTTGTGGAGGAATCATGCTATAGAGAAAAATGACAGGAATTGGAAACGGAAATGAAAGCGAGGTATCCTCACCTTTTGAAACACTGTGTATGTACGTCAATTTCGAGGACGAAATTTCATAAGGAGGGAGGTTGTAAGACCCCAACTTATTCTTAATGAAATTTAATTTTTCTATTTATTATTTTGAAATAGTAAGGGTTGATTTGATTAATGTGGATAGTTAGGGTAAAATACGCAAATATTTCAAAATAAGTAAGTGGTTATAAAATATTCATTGTTGTCGGAGAATATTCGTTTGGTCGTGGAATATTCGTACTGTCTGGGAATATTCGTAAAGACGACAAGTGACCATGTGTGGCCCCATAACTGAAAGCGATTGGATGAAAAAGCGATAAATATAAGTTGGTTAAAAATAACTGGCGTAGTTATTACAATTAATCTTTGTTAAAATACTCGGTGGTTTTAAAAACACAAGAAGCACACGGTATTGCACCAATTATTGATTCTTACGTAAGAATGCACTACTCAATAATGGTTACGATAATTCTTTATTCGATTATTTTATTGAGTTAATAATTCTGCGTTGATATTTTATATTCTTTGTTATTTCAATAATTGTCATTACACAATATTTTTCATTATCGAAGCAATAATTCATATTATCCGAATAATATTATTAGATAACATTATTGGCAATGTCTAGAAAGTTACATCTAAGGAGAGGTTTGGTCACCTAATTGCGCTGCCAAGAAGAAGAAATTCTTATTGGAAAGCCCCTCTTTCTGAGGAACCGCACGGTTGTCAATATTGTGATTACGTAATATTATTTGTGAATAATTAATTATTGATTCATATGATGAGGAAAATATTGATTTTATGTGGATATAGATGGAGAAAAATTTTAATGTGACAATTGTTGAAAATTGAAATTTTATCTTTTTCGATAAGATAATGTATTATTATATTTTAATAATATAATAATGGTGATATTTTTTTACAACGAATGTGGGATATATGAGTATACGAGGAGGAAGAGTATTTTTGTTGCAATAAATGTTTAAAACATGTTAAACATGTCTGGTGGACCCCATTTATTGGTCGAAATTTGATTATATTTTGTAAAATCGCCCGTTTGTGGATTTTCGGTCAATTTTTGTTTGGAATTTGGAAAAACTTTCTTACGCAAAGTTGTAGAGAATTGAATTTCCTATAAAAACTCATGAGATTCGAATTTTTCTGATAAAGGGCTATTTATTATGAATTATTGATGTTTCGAAATTCTGAATAATTGATTTTTGGGAGTTTTTATTAATTTTATTAAGAAAAACGTTTTTATTGATTTTGGTGAGGGGGACCATTTGTTTGGCTGATAATTTGAATCTTAGAAAGTGTGCGTAGGAAATTATAATATATATATTAATATTTTATTAAATTTTCGCTGGTGTTCTAAGCAATTTTCTATAAATAGGTGCTTAGGTTAGAATTGAAAATCACACCGTAAACTGAAGTTTTCTCTCTATATATTATCGGCGTATTCTTGTGAGTATTTTGAGTATACTTTGAGTATCGCTATACGGTGCAAGTCCAAGTCATAGCCTATATCCAAAGTGTTTCAAATTTAGAAGTCTCGATCTTTCGAGGTAAGGGATGTTATTTTCTTCTCAAATGATATTATTTCTTCAATATCATTATCTTTGAAATATTGGTTGAAACTTTTTATCAAATTTGGAATTTTTTCATGTTGGGGGTTATTCATGAGTTACTATTCACGAGTTACTATTCATGAGTTACTATTCACGAAGTTACTATTCACGTAGTACTATTCATGAAGCGTGAAGATGTTTTTTGTGGAATTTCTATCTTTTGGTGTCTGAGTTACTATTCACGATACTTTATTCTGATAAAGACTATTCAATAGAAAAATAAAATTTCTTCTTTTTGTCCAAAATATCTATTCGGATACTAGCTTTGATTGTATCCATGTTTTGATCATTCTTGAATTTTACACCACTATGATTATTTTTGAGGTATTTTTTTTGGACGTGGATAAAACCAAGTACGAATCCTTAATCCTTAATCCTTGTCATTTTGTTTCACTTTGGATTCGTTTCTTTTAAAATATTTTCATCATCTTGACGCCTTAAATGATGATATTATTGAATATCTTTGGCTCAGTAGTGCAAAGATGAATGATTTTGAAGAATATCTTTGGTAGTAGTGCAAAGATGAGCAGTGTTTAGATGAACATGACTAATCGATGAATATCTTTGGCACGTAGTGCAAAGATGAATATTTGATTTCAGATGTATATTGATTGATGTTGTTGGGATAAAAGATAGAGCGATGAACTTTTAAATTCATACATAGAAGATAGTAGTTTGCATTCTCTACTTAACTCTTCTAATGAATTATTATTTCATTGCGAATATTGATTTAAAATTTGTTGTCTATTGTATTCTATTAGATTTTTCCTCGTTGAAGACTAACGATAATTTGTTGTATATTATCTTA
This sequence comes from Panax quinquefolius, assembly GCA_020205615.1. Lineage (NCBI taxonomy): Eukaryota > Viridiplantae > Streptophyta > Magnoliopsida > Apiales > Araliaceae > Panax > Panax quinquefolius. Next base: position 21,884,649 of record CM035165.1, read on the forward strand.
GTCATAATATTCTTTATCGGGCTAGTTGAGCTCACCCTTTCCTTTTTGTTCCATTTTTTCTCGTGGAGGCGAGAATATAGCGAGTGCATTTAGTCTGGGTATGGAATGAAGGTTTTAGAGAAAGTTGTTTAGTAGTCCTCACCATTTTTGTAAAATAATGTATCAATAAATGTGATGAGGATTTATTTGAGTATGGATATTGTCTAGAAGATAATATTTGTATTCAAACTCACAGCTTTTCTTGTTGTAATAATAAAGTTGTAGTTGTTTCTGTACCATGTATTGACAACTCAGAATGGGTGATGTATACCTATTTTGGGGGCGTCACAGTGATGCTATCGTTTAATGTTAAAACTTTTGATTTGAATGAATATATATCAAGTTGTTTGAGATGATGTGTTAAATGATTATATTAAATTGTTGAGTTAAGTCTTAACTATTTAGAGAATTTAATAGAGATTTAATAAGCATATATTTTAACATAATTATGCCGCCAAGAAGAAGACAACAACGTCAACCAACTCAGGAAGAGTCTACGAATAACAACAATAACGCCAATGCTAATCCTGTTCAGCAATTGGTTAACTTGATAGCTGGAGTAATGAATAATCAACCTCAAGCTCCACCATTTACTACATTTAAGGATTTCAAGGCGGTGGGACCGCCAGAATTTAAAGGTTCCATGAACCCGATCGAGGCTCAAACGTGGGTTATGGAAATGGAGAAGGTTTTCGACGTCGCTAGGGTTAGAGAAGAACAGAAGACCGCTTTTGCAACGTTTATGCTGAAGTCTGAAGCTAGATATTGGTGGCAAGCAAACAAAGTGCGAGGAGGTGAAGGTGTAATTACTTGGGAGAGATTTAAAGAGATGCTCTTCGAGATGTATTTCCCAACCAGTTCGCAGAACCAGATGGAGGTTCAATTTCTGGAATTAAAGCAGGGAAATATGAGCGTACCTGATTATGCGACTAGATTCAATGAGTTAGTGAGGTTTGCCCCGTATCAAGTACACATGGACGAGAGAAAACCCAGAAGATTTGAACAAGGACTAAAACCTTGGGTATACAGTAAAGTATCAATGTTTCAAATAAACACTTTTGCTGGAGTACTGGAAAAGGCCATCCTCGCTGAAGGTGGAAACGATGCGGTGACCAAGTACAATCAAGATCAGAAGAAGAAGAAGAGTGAAGGTGAAGGAAATAACAAGACTAGTGGAAGTGGCACAGGAGGTGGTAATTTTAATCAGAAGAAAAGGTGGAATGAAAACTCATCATCGGGGAATCAACAAGGAAGTCAGAAGAAAAGAATTGAAGCATGCCCGACCTCCAGGAAAGCTCATCTGGGAGTTTGTATGAAGGGAAAAAGAGTGTGCTACAATTGTGGTCAGGAAGGCCACATAGCACCTAACTGTCCTAACCTAAAGAAGGGTGCTTGTTTCACTTGTGGTTCGAAGGACCATCTGGCAAGAGATTGTCCTAAGAAGGGATCGGGAGGGTCAGGATCAGGAAGAAACCGGGGAAACAACAATGGGAATGCCTTAGCTATCACCGGACCAACCGCAACAAATCGACCGACCGCCAGGACTTTCAACACGCGGTGCGGGGATGCGATTCGATCTCGTGATGTGGTGTCGTATCATTCGATCAATAAAATTAATGCTTATGTATTATTTGATTCGGGTGCTACTTGTTCCTTTATATCCGGATGACTTTGCTAATAGTTTAGATTTGCTTAAGGATGAGTTGGAATATCCCATGAACATAGAAATTGCGAATAGAGAGAGAGATAATCCTATTAAAACGCATATAAGAAGCTGTAGAGTGAATTTTAAGGGTAATATCATGAACGTAGATCTTATCCCTATTTGATTTGGGGAATTTGACGTCATCTTTGGGAATGGATCAAGTTATTCAATTATGGGGCTGTAATTGATTGCCAAAGAAGATATATTAACCTTATGACTCCGTCAAAGGTTGTGTTTTATGGTAGCAAGTCGCCTAGACAAGCGAGTTGTCTGACGATGATGCAGGCCAGGAAGTTATTAAGACAAGGCTGTGTAGGATACTTAGCTTACATAGTCGACAAATCGAAAAAGAGAATCAAGGTAGAAGAGAGATACCGATTGTGAGGGACTTCGTAGACGTATTTCCAGACGATTTGCCAGGACTTCCACTAGATAGAGAGGTAGATTTCGTGATCGATTTGGCGCCCGGAACCACTCCAATATCGAAGACACCATGCCGAATGGCACCAGTAGAGATGAAAGAACTAATGGTACAACTACAAGAATTGTTGGACAAGAAGTACATTCAACCGAGCGTATCGTCGTGGGGAGCGCCGGTGTTGTTTGTGAAAAAGAAGGATGGATCGATGCGGCTCTGCATTGACTACAGAGAACTGAATAAGGTCACGATTAAGAACAGATATCCATTACCGAGGATCGATGACCTGTTTGATCAATTGAAGGGAGCGAGATACTTTTCCAAGATAGACTTGAGAAGTGGTTATCATCAACTAAAGGTGAGGCCAGAGGATATACCGAAGACAGCGTTCAGAACGCGATATGGTCACTACGAATTTTTAGTAATGTCGTTTGGTTTTACGAATGCTCCTGCAGCATTTATTGGACTAGTGAATGGTGTGTTTAAGCCGTTTTTGGATAAATTTGTAGTTGTATTTATAGACGACATTCTGGTTTATTCAAAAATGAAGGAAGAACATGAAGAACATTTGAGATTAACATTGGAAGTATTGAGAAGGGAAAAGTTGTATGCCAAGTTTTCAAAATGCGAATTTTGGATTGAACGAGTGAAATTTCTTGGGCACGTGATCGATAAAAACGGAATTTCAGTAGATCCATCCAAAGTCGAAGCCGTGATCAACTGGGATTAGCCGAGGACGCCGCCGGAAGTACGAAGTTTTCTTGGATTGGCAGGATATTATAGAAGGTTCATACAAGACTTTTCCAAGATCGCAACTCCGTTAACGAATTTAACTCGAAAAGCTGTGAAATTTATATGGACGGAGAAGTGTGAGGAAATCTTTCAAGAATTGAAGAAGAGGTTGAGTGACAAAGACTGTGTTGTCTCTTAGGACGATATGTGAAATTTTGTTGTTTATAGTGATGCGTCGCATAAAGGACTTGGCTGTGTGCTGATGCAAAACGGCAAAGTCATTGCGTATGCATCACGACAATTGAAGGATTATGAGAAGGGATATCCGACCCATGACTTGAAGTTAGCTGCAGTTGTTTTTGCTTTGAAAATTTGGAGGCACTATCTCTACGGGGAGAAGTATGAAATATATACGGACCACAAGAGTCTGAAATATATTTTCACACAGAAGGATTTGAGTATGCGTCAAAGAAGGTGGTTGGAGTTAATTAAGGACTACGACTGTGAGATTTTATACCATCCGGATAAGGCGAATGTCGTTGCCGATGCCTTAAGTAGAAAGGGTCGGGAGAAGTTGATGATGTTGACTGCTCAGGAGGAGCTAATTTCAGAAATGGAGAAACTGGAATTGGAAGTGAAGTATCCTATGGAGATTGATGAAAAGCCATTTCAGATGCAATCTGGTACAACCCTACTAGATAAAGTTAAGGAGGCTCAACTTCAGGACGAGGAATGCAAAAAGGTGATAAGGAAGATATCTGAAGGAACCGAACAAAGATTTAAGATGGATAAGGAAGGAATACTAAGATTTGAAAGCAGAATTTGGGTTCCGCTAGTACAAGAAATTAAAGAAAAAATTTTGAGCGAGGCTCATAGTTCACGATATTCGATTAACCCTGGTAGTACCAAAATGTACCAAGATCTTCGACAACATTTGTGGTGGCCAAATTTAAAACGAGATGTTGCAGAGTGTGTTGCCAAATGTCTGACCTGTCAGAAAGTAAAAGCAGAGCGTCAGAGACCAAGTGGATTGCTTCAACCGTTGGAAATCCCAGAATGGAAATGGGAACATATTACAATGGACTTCGTGGTTGGCCTTCCGACGACTCAGAAAGGGTATGACGCAGTATGGGTTATCGTTGACCGACTGACGAAATCCACACACTTCCTTCCGATCAAAATCAGATTCAACTTAGATCAGTTGGCGAGACTATACGTAAAAGTGATTGTTTTGAGGCACGGAGTACCGGTGTCAATTGTTTCTGATAGAGATCTGCGCTTTACATCAAATTTCTGGAAACGTCTTCAGGAATGCATGGGTACACAATTGTGAATGAGTACAACATACCACCCTCAAACAGACAGACAGAGCGAAAGAACGATTCAGACATTAGAAGATATGCTAAGAGCCTGTGTGATGAACTTTAAAGGAAATTGGGATGATCACCTACTGTTAGTAGAGTTCGACTACAACAACAGTTACCACGCTAGTATTGGCATGCCGCCTTATGAAGCGTTATACGGAAGAAAGTTCAGAACTCCGCTATATTGGGATGAAGTTGGCGAAAGATAATTACTAGGCCCGGAATTGGTACAACAGACAGCAGAAATAGTCAAAGTGATCCGAGCACGACTAGTAGCAGCTCAAGATCGACAGAAGAAATACGCTGATCCACATCATAAAAATATCGAATTTGAATCAGGTAGTTATGTTTTCTTGAAGGTCTCTCCTTGGAAGGGAAAGATCAGGTTCGAAAAGAAAGGAAAATTGAGCCCAAGATTCATTGGACCATTTGAAGTACTGAGAAGAATCGGAGAAGTTGCGTACGAGGTAGCCCTACCTCCAGCACTCGAGAATGTCCATAACGTCTTCCATGTTTCTGTTTTACGACCCTACAAACCCAATTACGAGCATGTAATTGAATACGAACCCCTACATTTTGAAAAAGACTTATCTTACGAAGAAATTCCTGTTCAAATTGTAGACAGAAAAGAACAAGTTCTCAGAAATAAAGTAATACCTTCTGTTAAAGTAATTTGGAGGAACCACAACGCTGAAGAAGCTACGTGGGAACTCAAAGAGAATATGATGAAAAATTACCCTCATTTATTTACTTAAATTATGTGTAAGCGATTCTGGGGACATAATCTTTGTAGGGGGGGAGAATGTAACTGGTTGAATTTATTGAGTCGTGATTCTGGGGACAGAATCCTTTTAAGGGGGGAAAGATGTGACGATCGAGATTTTTGTAAATTAATTTTAATATTTATTGGATTGAATAAATATTTTTTGATGAATTAATAATTAGATTAAATGATTAATTGATGAAGTTGTGATAGATTAATTTAATTATATGTGTTACATTTATTAAATTAATGTGGAAAATTTTATTATTCGATATATGTAATTATGTGAGCTTATCAGATTAAAAGAAATACTTAATAAGCCTAATGTTATTTTAATTAATTTATTTATTAATTAGAGATTTAATAATTTGACATTATTATTAAAGGAGAAATTTAAAGTATGTGACTATGTGAATTAATGAGAAATTATTATATTATATTTAAAATAAATTAAATAAGATATTGATTTATTTTATGAAGGAGTGTGACATTAATTAAACTATATGATAAAGCTTTATTAAATTAAATGGTTTTTTAAAACCTATTCTAGCTAGAAAAACATGGCACTAAGGGAGGTTGGGAGTAGTTACCCATGTTAGGTAACTGACCTCCATCATGCACATCAGTTCACCTTATTTATTAGTATACGCCTTTCTTTTTCCTTAAATTGACTAAGTCTGGAAATAAAAAACAGAGAGAGTTTGAGAAATTTTTGAGAGAGATTGTGAGTACTGTGATTGAAGTAGAGAGAAATTGTCATCCTTGTTCATCTACGCTTTGGGTAATTCTCTCCAACCCAATTCTCATATTTTACGTCATTTAGTTTTTATGAAAATGGCTTTCATTCATCCTATAAAGTCTCTATAATTGGGAAATTGTGTTGTTATATGGATATATGTAATAATACGAGTAGCATAACATGTTTTATATATATTGTATATGATTCCATATCATAAGTTTCATAATACTATGACTTGTTATTTCAAAAATTTACAGAGTACGTTATATGGCCATATGGCCCTTATACGTAACTTTAATATGTCAACCATAATTTTTTCTACAAAATTTCCAATTGTATATGATTATGCATGCTAAAACGAACAAAACGAAACTTAAATGGTTGGATTTTGTCTTATAATGAATCGATAGTATTAAATTCTATGTTTTTGTTCAAAAACCTTCAAGAACATCAAGAACAGTACAATTTGCATAATTTAATTCTGTGATTATATGTTTTAATGGGTTAAAATCACTCTATAAATGTTGGGTATTGATTATATATGAATTCTAACATGTGGGTATGTTTAATTTAGAGAATTAATGTTTATGTTATGTTCATTTCGCCTGATTCTATGTTCTTCGCGAACTGGAAATTCAGAATTTGGAGTGTCGCATTGGCAGCATTGCCAACTCGAGCCTAAGACTTCATGCCATAATAGTCACCGTTGTCATAGCTGCTTACCGTAATGCCAGACACCTTAGTCATAGTACGTCAGCGTCGTCATGAACCAAGACTCAAGATAATGATAGCCAAATACAACACTACTTAGCGTAATGTCCAGAAAATGTTTTTTTAAGTGTTCAAGTATAGAAAGGTGATAGCAACTTAGTCTAATGATCATAAAAACTTGTTAGACATATAATGAGGTGTTAAAATAAATTCTTAACACGTCCATAACACAATTAAGTGTGAATTAATTGATTGAATGCATGGTTAACTTATTGTTCGTGAAGTCTTAATTTTTGACAATAAGTGTTATAACTGACTAAGTATAGTCATGAATTCGAGTTAGACAAAAAGTAAACTTATGATGTTTAGTACGTTATTATTGACTGGTATTGTGAACGTAATTGATATGTAGGATTTAAATCAAAGAACGAGTTTAATTAAAGTGTAATCTACGCACGAGGCAAGTTTCCTAACCCTACTTGTTATCATTATTGAGTTATTCTCATTATTATTAATCAAGTTCAATTGTTATATTAAAGATTGATTATATTTTCAAAGCATGATTATGTTATACAATAATTGTCCTATTGTATACCTATTGAGATTATTATTCATTTTAATTATCATTATTGTTGAACCTTATTAGACTAGCGTACCCTTATTGATTCGACTAGTCCATAGTTGATGAACGTGCTAAATTTCAGAACCCTTATTGAATTATCCAAACCAAACTTCCTTTGGTGCGGACTCGAATGTCAAACTGAGATGAACAACCCTGCAAAGGGATTTACTTATGCGTTAGCGTTAAGATATTGTGCACATTATGGTACTAAGGGCTGATCCCCCTAAGTACGAGAAGAAGAGTCCATAGTCTTATGACTGCTATAGGTTTCAAGTATAACCCATGATAACCTAGGACATATGCGTTAGCATTAAGATATTGTGTACAGTATGGTACTAAGGGTTGATCCCCCTAAGTACGAGAAGAAGAGTCCATAGTGTGACGCCCCCAAAATTAGGTATACATCACCCATCTTGGGTCGCCAGATACATGGTACAGAATTCAAAAACAACTTAATAATACAACGGTCGTGTACAATATGACAAAACATAAACTGTGAGTTTGAATACAAATATTATCTACTAGAGATTATACAAACTCAAAAGGAGTTCTCATTACAATTATTATCACACTATTTCACAGAATAGTGAGGACTACTAATGCTATCCTCTGGACCATCACTCCGTTCCCCGACTCATCCCAGCTATATTCTCATTTCCTGAAGAGAACAGTGAAGAAAGGGTGAGTTCAACTAGCCCAGTAAGAACTATTATGACTAAGATAATGCAAAATAAATTATCATTAGCCTCCAACAATGTTAAACTGATAAAATACAATAGACATCAAGTTTAACTGTAACGGAACAAGCAATCCATTAAAAGAGTCAAGTAGAGAATAGTTACTACTATCTTTTATGATTTAAAAAGTTTTTCATCACTTTTATCGCTGAGACTCAGCTCAATAAATAATCCACATCATTAAATCATCCCTGCACTACAGGCCAAGGATATTCTTTAAGATATCCACGACCACGAATTATCCATGCACCATGTGCCAAAGATAATCGTGTTTTCATCAACGGTCTTGATCATGCCATAAAACAACTCATCTTTGATCCTCGTCAAGAGAATCCATAGCCATAATCATACCAAAAACTGTCCATCAATGCACTACGGGCCAATGAGGACTTTTAATTTTCACATCATTTATAACATTACGGTCATGATTATACCGAATAATCCCTGGTCATAATCATACAAAGTACATCTATGCACTATAGGCCACAGATGACTTTCAACATAACATAAACATGAGAATGATAACAATGATATAAGAATTCAATTAAACAAGTTCAAGAATTAATTTGTCCAGGAACCAATAACGTCTAAATTGTCAACATGATACTTCTTTTTAGAATAAAATTCAAGAATGCTCAGAAGAATATTTCCATGAAAAATACTGGATGAAGCGCAAATATCAAGGATATTCCACTAATTTCATGGAGTATAGAAGTCAAAATTTTAATCAACTGAGTATAATACCGAACGGAATAACAAAAGATATCACCATGCATGCGCATGCATGATGTATTGCGGTTATTCCAATAGAATAATAATAACGGAACCGAAGTCAGGTGAAATTCACACCGACAGGATGTTCCAACAGAATAATAAGTGCGGAATAATAAATGATGGAACCAGGTCCGGCGTATAACACAAACAGGATATTTCGACAGAATAATAAAGACAGAATAATAGAAGAATGTCACCAAGTATAGGGTAGCCTGCGTATACAGGTTATTCCAATAGAACAATAAAGAAATGGAATAACAGAAGTTCTCTTCTTGAATACAAAAGAATAATATCCCTTACCGTAAGTAAAATAATACTTGATATTTGAGTAAAAGAAGTAGAAGAAAACTTTTCTTCTATCTCTATAGTTTCTCTCTCTGAGTTCAAGTGAATTAAGTAAAAAATAATGAAGGAATGAGCTTATTTATAGGAAAATGGAATGCATGGTAACTAATCCATGAACGGTCCAGATTGATTTACTTTAATCGACGGTCCATATTTAAAGAAAAATCTTTTAAATAAAATATAATATATTCTATTTATATAAAAAGATTTTTACTATGAAACACTACGCAAGGCACTATGCAAAACACTATGCATAATAAAATATAATATATTCTATTTATAGAATAACTTTAATAAAGTATTACATTTTATATAAAAAGATTTTACTATGCAAAACACTATGCATAATAGAATATAATATATTCTATTTATAGAATAAATGTAATAAAGTATTACATTTTATATAAAAGATGTTTCTATTTTATTAGCGTTAATAATATTTAATAAAACAAAACTTCTAAATCAACAATAATTGAATCAAATAATGTTAGATACTACGCAAAGAACTATTGTAGCAATAATTGAACAAAAACCGAGTGACTTCTCACATAAATATCAATAATCAATATCGCGGTGCTACTATGCAACAACGCCAGACATCAGTATTTTTTACTACCGAGTAGTTCAACAAAGATCAACAGTAAAACTTCCACCGTTATTTTCAATAAAATATTTTTGTCGTTTTCTCAATCCAAACAATAATTTTGTTATGTAGGGTCCACTAATGATTGTCTTGTCATCGCATTAATATTTCCGCTTAAAACGAATATTACCCCACCAATCGAATATAATACTGACAACTTGCATACTTTGCAAAATTTATAAATATTACCCACAACTATAACATTATCTCAAATTCACACCATAATATAAAAAATTATTTCAAGAAAATTAAATTTTATTCATAAAAACTGGGTTTCACAATCTCCCCTCCTTATGGAATTTCGCCTCAAATTTTATGCGATACTGGTATGCCAAATAGGTGAGGATACCTTGACTTCATTTCAAATTCTAACTCTTGAGGTATAACCCTTGAGTGTTGGATACGATTCTTCTTATCCAAGATTTTAACACGAGATCTCATACGTTAAATCATCCGCTATCTCGTCCGATTCTAAATTAATAATGTGGTTCGGGTCATCCACATATTTACGTAACATTGATACGTTAAAAACGTTATGAGCACGCGACATACTTGACGATAAAACGAGTCTATAAGCCACAGTTCCTACCCAATCGAGGATTTCAAATGGGCCAATTAAATCGAGGGTTGAGATTTCCTCTCTTCAGCAACTCTTGCTTCTAGAATAACGCCCTCTTGAACCTTCTTCTTCACATTCATCAGATTCGGGTATGTAGCTTGAGCGTCTTTAACTTTATCGATTAAAGTCGATTTTACTCGTATATTCGTTATCTTCACGTGGGTCCCTAGAGTCTTTAACTCTATCTTTATCATTTGCAAGTTATACGAAATGAGTCTTTGTGTTAACAACATCGCACTTTGTAAACGATACGATCTTCTACTCAACACGTCAGCTACCACGTTCGCTCTTCCACGATGATATTGAATAGTACGATCGTAATCTTCAACAGCTCGAGTCAACGTCTTTGGCGCATGTTACGTTCATTTTAGTTGAAGAAATATTTTGAGGGTTTAAGAAATGGGTTTTGTACTGGTGTCAATACAAAATTCGATTTCACGCTCTGGGGTAGGCTAAGAAGTCTTCAGGAATACGTCAAGAGATTTATTAATGATAGAAATATCATTCAAAAATCATTACTCTCATCCAAGACTTGGATAAGACGTCACATTGATACCAACTGTGACTTCTATCCCTTAACCTAGCTAGCACCTCACAATGGTACCTATCAACTTGTCATCATCATTCACGACGTCGCCTACAGAAAGTCTGGCTTCGGTGCATTCCACACAAGGAAGTCATCAACAAAAGGATTGGGGCTCTTTACTTATGGCTTGATATGACAATGATTGAATTTAGTGGTTTGGTTGCTTGAATTCGCATAATAGGTTGTTTAGGAATATGAAAGCTAACAACCTTACGAAAAACATGATGAGTAGTTAACCAATCGTTTCAAAAAAAACCACATCAAAGGCAAGTATTTTCAAAGAGATAAGATCGACAGGTAACGTGAAAGTGTCGATTTGAATCAAACAAGATTTATAAACAGTGGAGGTAACGAAGGTTTCTCCCAATGGAGTTTCAATAGATAAATCAAAGTTTAACTTCTCCGGAGTTAAGTATAAACATTGAACACAACTATGTGAAATAAAAGAGTGAGTAGAACCGGTATGTAACACGGTATAGAATTCGTAAGAGCTTATGATTAACTTACCCGTGATAATTTTATTCAGGTTCCTCGTCACGAGAAAAAAAATGCTCTCTCTTAAACCACCAGCTTTGGCTTGTCTGGGACATCCTTTGGCATCACTATCCCAGTTGGACTTGACTTCACCATACGACAAAATTGAGTTAGGTGACCTTCTCTTCCGCAATTAAAACACGCTTTGGATTGTTGCGTACAGTTTGGACGGATGTGTCCCTCTTGTCCGCATTTGAAACATACGACTGATGGGCGTTCTTCTTCTTCCTTTGAAACGGTCTTTGGTGCCGACGCGTCTTCACGTCATTGTTGAACCTTCTCTTCTTAAAATGTCCATTCTTATTATCTTGTCCATGATTACCACCGAAATGGTTACCATTCTTGGCATGATAATATCCCCACGATGGTTATCGTTGTTTCGATGACCATGATTGCCACCCAGATGATTATTATCGTGTTGTTGGTCGTTGCCTTTTTTGGTTGTCTTTGACTCATTATCGCGCTCCAATAAGCGAGCCCTATTCACAACATCCGAATATAAACAAAGTTTGTGAGAAATGAGGTATTGACGTATATCGGGTTTCAAACCTTGCAAAACATTCGCGGCATTCGCTCCTCCATATCGACCAAATGGGATGCAAAACGGGATAACTCGCAAACACGGCGCCTCGTACTGCCACACGGTCATGTTGTTTTGCTCCAACTTGATAAATTCCACCTCCTTCATGTGATGACGAATGCTTTCGGAAAGTACTTGTCATTGAACAACTCTTGGAACTTCTCCCAAGACATCTTGAGTGCGTCAGGCTGGGTACGTTTTACAGATTCCCACCAGTGATCTGCCTCTTCACGCAACATAAAGGTGGCAAAAGTAACCTTTTGCTCCTCGGAGCATCCCAAGACATCAAATATCTTGGTGATCTGCTTTAACCACGTCTCGCCTTAAGTGGTTCTGGCTTTCCCAAAAACTCCGGTGGTCCCAGCTCCTTGAATTGCTTAGCGGTGACCAACCGTGGGTTGCCATTGTTTCCTCCTGCATTATGAGCAGGGAGAGGCGCTTCGCATTGATGTTGCATGAATTTAAAAATCTCTTAAACGTCATCGTCGTTCATTAATTGATCGTTGTTGTTGTTTTTACGGGAGGATTATCGCCATCCTGCTACACATTGTCCTAATTATTGATCCATGGAGAATCAAGCGGTCTCCTCGTGCTCCATTGCTATTCTCAATATTCTCGGATGCCATTTTCAAACACTGCCACAAAACAAAGGTTAATTGACATGAAACATATTATCCATATACTCTAACTGACCAATTAAATATCAAATAAACTTAGGTAGGTCATACTAGCGAAGGAATTCCGTCCTCCCTCTCTAGTTCTATTCTCACATCTTAGCCAGGATCATATCCTAAGCTTTGATACCAACCATGACGCCCCCAAAATTAGGTATACATCACCCATCTTGGGTCGCCAGATACATGGTACAGAATTCAAATACAACTTAATAATACAATTGTCGTGTACAATACGACAAAACATAAACTGTGAGTTTGAATACAAATATTATCTACTAGAGATTATACAAACTCAAAAGGAGTCCTCATTACAATTAGTATCATACTATTTCACAGAATAGTGAGGATTACTAATGCTATCCTCTCGGACCATCACTCCGTTCCCCAGACTCGTCCCAGCCTATATTCTCATTTTCACAAGAGAAGCGTTGAAGAAAGGGTGAGCTCAACTAGCCCAAGAAGAAATATTATGACTAAGATAATGCGTAGAATAAATTATCATTAGCCTCCAACAATGTTAAACCGATAAAATACAATAGACATCAAGTTTAACTGCAGTAAGAACAAGCAATCCATTAAAAGAGTCAAGTAGAGAATAGAATCTACTATCTTTTATGATTTAAAAGTTTTTCATCACTTTTATCACGAGACTCATTTCAATAAATAATCCACATCATTAAATCATCCTCGCACTATGTGCCAAGGATATTCTTTAGTATCACGACCACAAATTATCCATGCACTCATCGGTGCCAAAGATACTCGTTTTTTTCATCAGCGGTCCCGATCATGCCATAAAACAATTCATCTTTGCTCCCTTGGCCGAAGAGAATCCATAGTCATAATCATACCAAAAACTGTCCATCAATGCACTACGGGCCAATGAGGACTTTTAATTTTCACATCATTTGTAATATTACGGTCATGATTATACCGAATAATCCCTGGTCATAATCATACCAAGTCCATATATGCACTACAGGCCACATATGACTTTCAACATAACATAAACATGAGAATGATGACAATGATATAAGAATTCAATTAAACAAGTTCAAGAATTAATTTGTCCAGGAACCAATAACGTCTAAATTGTCAACATGATACTTCTTTGTAGAATAAAATTCAAGAATGCTCGGAAGAATATTTCCATGAAAAATCTTTGGATGAAGCGCAAATATCAAGGATATTCCACTAATTTCATGGAGTATAGAAGTCAAAATTTTAATCAATCGAGTATAATAATCGAACGGAATAACAAAAGATATCACCATGCATGCGGTACTTCAGATGTATACGGTTATTCCAATGTAATAATAATAACGGAACCAAAGTCGTGAAATTCACACAAGCATGGATGTTCCAATGTAATAATAAATGCGAAATAATAAATGATGGAACCAGTCCGACGTGAAGCATGCAGACGAGGATATTCATGATAGAATAATATAAGATGTAATAAAAAAATGGAACCGGTCCTACAGATATAGCACGAGATAGGATATTAAACGAATAATAAAGACAGAATAATAGAAGAATGTCACCAAGTATAGGGTAGCCCGCGTATACAGGTTATTTCAACAGAACAATAAAGAAATGGAATAACTGAAGTTCTCTTCTTGAATACAAAAGAATAATATCCCTTACCGTAAAATAATACTTGATATAAGAGTAGTGAAGTAGCAGTAAAACTTTTCTTCTATCTCTATAGTCTCTTTCTATAGTTTCTCTCTACAGAGTTCAATTGAATTAAGTAAGAAAATAATGAAGGAATGAACTTCTATTTGTAGGAAAATGGAATGCATAGTAACTAATCCATGAACGGTCCAGATTGATTTACTTTAATCTGACGATCCATATTTAAAGAAAAATCTTTTAAATAAAATATAATATATTCTATTTATATAAAAATATTTTTACTATGCAAACACTTATATAATGAACTATGCAAACACTATGCATAATAAAATATAATATATTCTATTTATAGAATAACTTTAATAAAGTATTTTGTTTTATATAAAAAGATTTTACTATACAAAAACACTATGCATAATAGAATATAATATATTCTATTTATAGAATAAATGTAATAAAGTATTCTGTTTTATATAAAAAGATGTTTCTATTTTATTACGTTAATAATACGAATAAAACAAAACTTCTAAATCAACAATAATTGAATCAAATAATGTGAGATACTATGCAGCAACTATTGTAGCAATAATTGAACAAAACTGAGTGACTTCTCACATAAATATCAATAATCAATACCGTGTGCTACTATGCAACAACGCCAGACATTACTTTTACTTTACTACCGAGTAGTTCAACAGTATCAACGGTAAAACTTTCGCCGTTATTTTCAATAAAATATTTTTGTCATTTTCTCAATCCGACAATAATTCCGTTGTGGGGTCCACCAATGATTGTGCCATCGTATGAATATTTCTTGTTTAAAACGAATATTACCCGACCAATTGAATATAATATGACAACTTCCATACTTTGTAAAATTTATAAATATTACCCACAACTATAACATTATCTCAAATTCACACCATAATATAAAAAATTATTTCGAGAAAATTAATTCTTTATTCATAAAATCTGGGGTTTCACACATAGTCTTATGACTGTTAAAGGTTTTAAGTATAACCCTTGATAACCTAGGACATAGTTCAAGGTCTTATGACCCTCAGAAATCTTTTGATTCTTGTTATTCATTCTTGATTCAAAAGTTGAGCTTTTATTTCAGAAGTCTTTGATTCACTCGCATGTTATTATACATTGTTATTTCATTATTTTACTTGTGGGCAATAGTGCTCACTCTTGCGTAATAATAACATTGTAGTTAAGAACGAAAGGTCCGATGAGCCTTCTACTAGCAAAGGCAAGGGCAAGATTAACAAGTGATGAAGGCTTGTTATTTTATATGTTGATGTATTTATGTTTAGACTTTAGTTAATGATGTTATTTAAGACTTAATTATTTATGTTTCCGCACAGATGTTTAAGGTTAGTTTGACCTGGGATTATGTTTATTATTCAGATGTTGTAACCCCATAAGGGGAAGATTTATTTCTATCTATTGCATGGTTTGCATTTATTATGGGTAGATAGATAGATGATATTTGTACAGTGAACACCAAATCCTGTGGAAATGGAAGTACCGGATTTAGGGGTGTCACATGAATAAGAATTCACGGGCGTTTTATCAACACATTTTGAGTCAACCAATGAGAGAGTGCCCTCCCATGAAGGTAACTAGCAATAATTGAGTAAAACTGAGTGACTTCTCACGTAAGCATCAATAATCAATGATATTGTACACTATCGTGTGCTACTATGCAACCACGCGTATTACTATACTTTTATCACAAGTTATTTCAACAGTTAACGGTAAAACTTTTCCCGTTATTTTTATAAAAAGTTATTTCTGTCGTTTTCTAACTCCGACAATAATTCCGTTGTGGGGTCCACCAATGATTGTGCCGTCATACGAATATTCTATGATAAAACGAATATTCTCTGACCAAACGAATATTTTATGACAACTTGCATACTTTGCAAAATTTGTAAATATTACCCACAACTATAACATTATATCAAATCCACACCATAATATTCAAAATGATATTTAAAGAAAATTAATTTTTATTCATAAAAATTGGGGTCTTACACAAGCCTTGCATAATTTGAAGCCCGAGTTATAAACAACAAAAAATCTTATGTGTATCAATTAGTTTTGAGATAAATATAAACACGAAAATACCATAAAAGTCAAATACATAATGAAAATATAAATTAATAGTGCAATATCTTTTACTTCTTGATCACACTTTCTTGAATTCCACCAGTGTTGAGAAAGTTGATTGTCACTCCATTTGATTATCTCTGGCCCTCTGGTCTTCATCTCCCTCTAGTCTCCCTTATGATGTTATATAAGGCTTGAGTCATCAACTGATCCTATGTTTCAGTTAAGCCACTATATGCATCTGCCACTCTAATAGCATTAGACATCAATTTTGTGGCCTTATTATTTACTTTTTTTGGTTCACTTGTAGTCATTTTTGCCCTTTCTTTTCCTTTGTCATTCCAAGTTGGTACAACGCTTGTCTTCGCTTTACCCTTCTTATTCCCATAACACTTTTAGGTGGTCTAAAAGGTGCTTGAACTGGTGCAGTCTTTGTGCCAACTTCAGCTAAGTAACATCTCCCTGGTGTAGTCTACATCATATGTTTGAAAAAAATAAAAACGTATTATATGTCAATCATATAAAACATGCAAAAGTAGGAATATTTCCATTTGATATGGCATCAATCATGTATCTAACTGAATCAACATAATAGTTGACATGCTTACTGAAATATATGTGTTGCTAGTTTTTGGGATATGAAACAGCCAAAACCAGGAGGGACCCATTCTCTTCTTGTTGGTCTCTTAACATTATTGTGAGTTTTGACTAAAGGCTTTCTTTTAATTTGTTGTTTTTCTCTAACAACTTTAACTCTAATATTTGTCTCTTTCATATTTGTCTATAAAACCAAATCATCAATCACCCGTGCAAAAATTAAAACATGAATAAATAAATAAATATGCTTGAAAATACAACTTTAGAAAATATGCTAGCAGATATTTAATTCACTTGTTTCTAAGTTGAAAATGTATCAAGTCCACTCTCTCCCTTATCTCCAAAGTCAGTATTATCTTCTCTAATTTGTTTCTAAAAATGGTAACATATGTTTAGTCACTATTCTACAATATAAGTAATGACTCTATGATTGTTAAGTCATTACTCTATGATCGTTAGTCATTACTTTACGATCTAAGTAATTAATGACTACAATCGTTAAATCATTACCATACGATCGAAATATACAATTCTACGATCTAAGTAATGACTCTACGATCGTTAGTTATTACTCTACGATCATTAGTAATGACTCTACGATCTAAGTCATGAGTCTACGATCCAAGTTATGACTCTACGATCGTTAAGTCATTACTCTGCAATCGTTAAGTCATGACTCTATAATCTAAGTCATGACTCTACGATCGTTAAGTCATAACCCTACGATCGATCTACGTCATGACTCTACGATTTACGTCATGATTCTACGATCGTTAAATCATTAATCTACGATTTAAGTCGTGATTCTACGACCGATAAGTCATAACTCTACGATCGTTAAGTAACGACTCTACGATCGTTAAGTCATTATCTTTTATAATTTGTTCCTAAAATTGGTAACATATATTTAGTTATTTAACAAATATTACTCTAAATACTATCATTATAGAATAACATGAAAAAACTTACATTTGTTTGTGTAGGTAACTTGCACGTGAGTATGCTCTCATATAGTTTTGTATCCTAAACCAGTCTGATACATATCTATAAAATTGTATCTTATGTAGACCATAGCTGCACATGCATCTGTACAACTAATTCCACTGAGATCCCAAGCACAACACAACATAGTGATAACTTTTATCAATGTTATTTTCTAAGTACTTTTTTTGGCCTAGGACAAATGTCCCGTTTCTTGTTGATGGCTCTCTTTTGTTGTAGCCTGGTCATTAACATTTGTCTGATGTCTTCCAATAATTCAATCAATGGCTTGCCTCTTGATTAAATTATATAGCCATTAAAACACTCACACATGTTGTTGTCCATAATGTCACATTTTGCATCAATATTCAAATATGTCTTGCACCATTTCTTAGGATTCCTAGCCATCAAGAAATCAAATACCTCCTGATCTAACTGCTTAATACTTTCCATCTCATCCTCAAAATCCAAAGTAGTTGTGAATTTGACAACTATCCAAAATGTTTTCTTCAAAACTATACCTTTGTGCCTATTTCTCAGATTGACATAAATATGTCTTGCACAGTTTCTAATTTTTGAGAAAGGGAAAAGATATGTTAATGCACCCTCTAATCCCTGCAATAGAAACATAAATTATAAGTTAATGTATAACATGTATTAGTCACTATAAACTACAATTTGAATTAAAGTTAAAACTTAAATTTAGCTTTTGTTGATCACTAATGAAGGTCTACCCTTTACCATCTTGTAGCTGCGAGTCATCTTTGAGCAAGCCCAGAAACCACTCCCATGAGTCTCTATTTTCTCCCTTTACAACTGCCCAAGAGATTGAAAATATTTGGTTGTTTCCATCTCTAGCTATGACACTTAAAAGCTTCCCACCACAACACCCTTTTAGAAAGCAACCATCAAATCCAATTATTTTCCTACGACTAGCTAGCATACCTAGTGTAAAAGTCTTAAATCCAATATAAGTTCTTCTGAATTCAGGTACACCAGAATGAAATACTTATACAAGTTAATTGTAATCCCATGATTTGACCTTCTTAACTCCTCAATATATCTATGTAACTTGGCATAATGTTCTTTCATGTTCAACATCAACTCTTGCAAAGCAAACTATCTAGCCCTATAACCTTTGTCTATTGACACATTAACTTTCCATTTGTTCTTCACATAAGCTTGAATATCAATAACTCTCCAATTCATGAATTCTTTAAGTTCTGTATTCAAATTATTTGCTAACCACTTAGCACTAGCCTGCCTACCCACTAAAGTTTTTGAATATCTGTGTCATTTTCTCATTGTTCTAAGCTGAAAAGTTGGTTGAAACTGAACTTTATTTCCCCACACTTTAACAAGACATCTTTTGTTATTCATACACCTCCTTTTGACCCTATTTTTTTTTTTAGTTTTTATAATTTTTAAATCAAAACCATTTGTCAATGACAAATTAATAATTGCATTCTTGAATTCTTTCTCTTTTTCAAATAACATTCCATCTCTAACTTTGTCTCCATGATATTAGTGTTGGGGTTTTACACTGGGAAAGAGTTTTTCCTCCATACAAGTGTATCATCCTCAAAGTCAGCTTCCTCAGGGTTGTCATTTTCTACTTGATCAGAGTCATAATTATCAGTATTATCATCATCTGTTTCACTATCATCACTACCCTCATTCTCATAACCTTGTTCTTCCACCCTAACACTTTCTCGTTCCTGATTGTTTTTATTTTGATGTTGCTCACTGTTTGGTTCATCATTATATGGTTTTTCTGGAGTGACAATTATTAGTAGTTTTAATTTCTTCTTTAACTCTTTATATTCTCTAATATTTTTTCTTGCCTCAACTACATCTTCATCATCAGTTAGAAACATTTCTTCTTCCTCATCATCAAAAGAACTTGAGTCCTAATCCCCCATTTTCTTCCACCACATCACTACCATAACCATTGTCCTTACCTAAATTAACTTTCTTAGCCTGTTTATCCCCTTTACAATCATGCTCAACATATTTATGATCTACAACATCATTTAACAGTATGTTAAGGTTATCATTATTTGTAAGATTTTCATAATGCCCACAAAAATAGTTTCAGGCAATCCGTAATATAAACCTATGATGTCATTGTACCCAAAACCCTCACACATTGACTTCAACTTCTCAACTGTCAGTAGAAAATAAGAGATTTTAAACTTATCGATTTTCCCTCCGTCATAATGCAAAACATGATGTAACCCAATTAAACCCCCATGGTGGAGTTCAACTACCAAGAATCTACAATAAAAAAAAATAAACATGTATTAAAAAATATATTTTTATTATAACGTGTATAAAGACTAAAAATATACTTGACATATATAATAATTATCTAGACAACACTAGGACCACAACATGAGACCTTATAATAGACAAATAAAACAAAAAAAAGAACAAACAAACTTATTTAACTGGTTATTCAGATGTTGACTTTGCATGATGCAAAATAGACAAGAAAAGTACTAGTGGGACTTACCAATTGCTTGGAAATAGACTAGTCTCATGGTTCAACAAGAAGCAAAACTTAATATCAACTTCAACTGTAGAAGCTGAATACATTATTGCTGGTAGTTGTTGTGATCAAATCTTATGAATGAAGAATAACTGACAATGAGTATAATTTCAAGTTTATTCATATATTTTGTTATAACACTAGTGCTATAACAATCACACATAATTTTGTTTTAAATTTTAGGATTAAACATATTGATAAAAGGTATCACTTTATAAGAGAAATAAAATTATTACTTTACAACAGAATATCAATTGACAATTGTATTTACCAATTGACATTTGTATTTACAAAACCATTACATGAATCCAAATTTAACAAGTCACGATATTACCATCTCTACAACTACAATTAAAAGTGCCATATGATGTATCATACTAATTTATAAATGATGCAATTATCTATATATAATTATTTAAAATTGCAATTTACCAATAACATGTATTTGCACAAGTCAATTATACATAAGATAAACTAAAACACTAAATGAAATAAAATCAAATTCATTACATATATCATCCAAACATACATAAAAATCACATATAATCTCATCTTTAATCATAATTATAAATGTAATGTTACCATCAAAAAGTTAAAAACTACTTAAAACAACAAAATAATACCAAAGTACTACATATAGAAGAAAATTTTATATATCATCCTCAACAATAGAGAAGTCTAGCTTATTACAACAATCTAGTTTATTACATCAACAACAAAGCTTCATCTTCTTTACTTGAAATCTTCTTTATCCTGCACCACATACAATAAGAAAGATACAATAAAAATTAGTATTAATTTTTCAGTTGAGAACAATACAATCAATTAGTTTAATTGTGATACAACCTACCAAAGTAATAAGCAGTTTGTAGGCATATTGTGATACAACCTTCCAAAGTAATAAGCAGTTTGTAGGCATACATTTTCTTTGCAAACTCGAGCAAAGCTCTTTTTCCCCAAGAGTGCTCAATTTGCTTCATTCTTTTTTTTTCTTTTTGTGAATTTATCCTTTAGATTAGCCACAATGTTGTCGTTCATACACTTGACTCCATACACTTGCAATTCTAAAAATGGTAGAATAAAAACATAAATGAAATCCTCATGAGCAAATTACATAAACCAATTAAAAAAAATCCAAGATCACATATAATAATATAGCATTAGTTAATTGAAAAAATAATCTAGAATGATAATGCCATACTAATGTGTTAGGACACACACAAACTCTATTTGGTTTTCACATGTTTCAAGTTAGTTCAATTGCCAACTTAATTTGCTCTTCTTGTTATGAATATCATCGACCACAAGTTATATCTTCATGTAAAATATATGGTCTAGAATTGAACTTTAGTCAGGAAAAAGAAAAAAAAACTGAAAAATTTCCAACTCACCTCCAAGACCCCCAATGAGGCATTTCATCAAACACTATGATTGCACTAACCACAAATTTTAAAACAGACATAGAACACTTCCCATGAGCACATCTACGAGTAGCAATTTTACACAAGAAAGCTCAATTGTAAATTAGTCCCAATTTGTAAGGCCAAACAAGAATTGCAGAAATTGCAATATATATATATATATATATATACACATAATTACTACATTTTAATATTCCCATATTTATTATTTTATATGCTTATTTTATTTAACTAATACATTTTATTTTGTTTTGTCGGAAATAACATTTATTTTTCTTGGGGAGCAAATAAAGGATTTATATCCAACTTTTAAATATGAAAAATGACTCTTGGAGGATTACCATATAGAAATTGAAGTTAAGAAGGAAAGAAGAGGGAAAAAAAGAACAAAAGTGTCCAAGTTCAATCAATCTAAATTAGGTCATTAATTTATTTTCCATATAAATAGGTCTCTTGTTTTAGAGAGATGGAGTATTAGGTATTTCTGTATTAGTTTAGGTTAGGAGTAGAAGTAGATTAAATTACTTTTTTATTGTACGTTCGTTGGATGGTTCTTAATTAAACGGAGTTTTCTTATTTATTTTTAATCTTCTTCTTTTCTTTATTTTAGTTAGTTTAATTATTTTCCATGTCTAGCTAATTTATTTCATCTAGGATGAAGATCAAATTAAATAATTATTCTTGATAATATTTTTCATCTCTTCTATTATTTATGCTTTTATGTTTAATTGATTTTGTCTTCATGTTTCGTTATTGAAATACCTTCGTTTTATAGTTCTTATGTGATTTTAAATTAATTAAGAGGTTTTGATAGATTATTGTTAATATATGAGTTTTTTCATAATCCATGCTTACCCAAAGAAGTTTTGATGTGTTATAGTTAATCCTTAAATTTTCATAGTCTATGTTTGCCCACGTTAATTGTAAATTACTAAATTAAAGGGAAGGAAGATCAAAATCATATTTGAGTTATAAAAATAGAAGAGATTGAATTATATGTTATGTTTATTATTTAATGAATTCGGATTCCTAAATTGTTTCCTCATTATTAGTTTTCATATTCTAGTTAATCAATTTTCAATCTTTATTTCTAATTAGCTTTAAAATAGATATTAAGGAAACATTAAAATTAATCTAGTCTATGTGGGTTCGAATGTACTTGCCGGTTCTTCAATTTGACAACATTTGACTTGTACGATACATAATTTTAACACATCAAGTTTTTGCACATTTCGGGGACTAGACTTAATTTTATATTCCTTAATTTTTATTTATTCGAATTAGTTTTTTTTTTCTAATTTTTATTTTATTTTTCAGGATTATCGAAGCGGATCAACGGTGCGGAAAGACAATATTATTGTTGCGCTTTTCCTGGTATTTTGTATCTTAACTCAAAATAAAATAAAATAAGTAGCTTAATTTTTATTTTTTTTGTTACTTAGAAAACTAATCGTCGCATTCATGCATACACTCACGTAGAGCACATCTTGTTAGGTTTTATTTTTTTGTTAAAAATAATCTGTGGTGATTGCTGGAGGATTGAGGTACGTCAAAATTTCTCATTCTTTCGTAATTCACATAGTTTTATGACATTTTATTTGTGCATTTTCATATTTAATCTAACATTAAGGGCACAACCTGTAACCAGATAAGGTGGGGATTTCATCACCCTACCTTAGCCCACAAACCATCCATTCATTTTTCATAACATTGCCTTAATAAAATCAAGTAGACGTTGGCCCTTAGGACTCTTGAGCTCAATTAGGACAAGGGACTCCAAAAGGAGGCTAAATTTTAAATTAATCAAACTACTTGTGTCTAGGCAAGTGGTTCAAAAGGCAAACGCCTAAAAGATGTGTGGTTATTCAATTAGTCACCGTACCCACGGGGAGACTCCCACCTTTCTTACACTTACCTTGTGGTATGATTAATTTCGAATTTGGTGGACCTTGCAGTGTAACTTGAAACAGTTAGAAGCCGTCAAGATTTTATTTAGGTTAACCATAGAATTAGGATTTTTATTTTATTTTTTTTATTATATTTCTTTTGTGACTTTCGTGGTTAGTTGTCTATTTGTTTTGTGATTTATGAAAAAATGGTTTCTTCTTATAGTTGGAATAATAATTTTACTTGGAATCAAGAACCCTATGAAAATTTTAATGCACACCAAGTAAATCAATTTTTTGCAACTTTTGAAAATCTTTATCTATGTCCATATCCATATTCGGATCCAGAACCTCAATATCCACAAGAATTATCAAATGAAGAATATGAAAGACTTAGTGCCTTGGAGAAAACTACGAAAGTTTTAATGGAAGAACAATTTAGCATTATATCTCGTCTATAAATTCAAATGAGTCGATTAGCCACCATAATAAATGAACAAGAGGTGGGTGAATTTTTTAGTAACTATGAGGTTAATTTTGAAAGTTTTGATGGTTGTGGAAATGATGAGGAAAATGAAAATCTTGTATTCAATTCTACACAGTTTGAGTCAAGCCAATTTGAGGAGTCTAAAAATTATGAGTCTATGCCTAAAATTGATCATGTTACATTTGATGAGTCTGTTAAAAAAGTCTATAAGCCTAAAGCTCCATACCCTGAAAGACTTATTCCTAAGAAATCAACTGATTTTTTAGACCAACCCATTAAAGTAAACATAATCCAAGAGTTATCAATGACCCAAGAAATAATTGAAAATAGACTCTTGATTGAAAAAAATCCAATTGATTTTTTCTTAAATCACCTTGACCAAAATGGGAATGAATCTGAATATTTAGACAAGGTCAATGAGCTGATATCCACTACAAATAAGTCAACTAAACTAGAACATGTATTTGAACCAATTCTTCCATCCTTTAAACATGTTAGTGAAAGTTTTCTTGATGTAAATTTTAAGCATAACTGTGATGAAAATTCTGACTATTTTCAATTTCCTAAACCTCCTGAAAATCATGAAAAGTTCACACTCACTTGCCCATTTGTATCATTCATTTTTATTCACATACTTTTTAGGATATATGAAATTTGTAGATATGTACATTTGTTTTCTTTCTCACCACATTTTCTTACAGAACAAATGCCCCGCATACAAGGTACAACTAAATCACATCTTTGTTCTCTTTTCTTCATTTGCATACATTGAGGACAATGCATGATTTAGGAATTGGGAAAATTTGTTTGTATTATTGTATTAGATTTTTTTTAGGAAAATAGAGTTAAAAAAACAAAAAAATAAAAATTTTGTTTAACTTTTTATGGATTGAATTAATTCTAATAAGTGTTTGTGGAGCAAAACTAATGAGTAAGATTGAAAGATTTAGAACTCTTGAATCTTAGATAAGATACGAAATCTTAGTTCGAAACACCATCTGGATTAAAATTAATTGTACAAACATTTTTGCACTTCACGTTTGCATTAATTCTTAGTTGTGGGGTATAAACTTTGATTCGAGTAAGTTCAAGAAAAAAATTTGAAAAAAAAAAGATTTTTTTTTGAAAAATGTTGAAAAAAATAAATAAATAATTGTTTCAATGTCCATTGAACGAAATAATTGGGTATCCAAGCCTCAGGATGCATCGATATTCACGCTGAAAAGTGTGATGGATAAAAAAAGTTTGACTAGTCTAATTTTGTGGCCTTTATACTCGAGTTAGTAAGCCCTTAGGGGTGTCGCTACACCTAGTGCCCTAAAGCCAATTGGTTTGAGAGTCATTGGTCCAACACCCGCTACATGAGTAACTCTGAAAAGCCTAAGAAAACGAGACATTGCACAAGTCAAGAATCAAATTTTTAAAAAAATGGAAAAAAAGAAGGAAAAAAATAAAGAAAAAGAAAAATGAGCTTGCTTGATTTTCATGGTAAAAATCCCTACTAAGAGTTACATCACATACATATGCATGGAACTAATTTAGTGAAGGATGATGTCTAGAATGAAGATCGAGTATTTTTGATAAGGTGAAAGTGTGATTTTGAATTTATTCTTGCTTATGTATAATGCCCATGAATATTTAGAAGTTTGATTTCATGACTTGTTGAACCCAAAAATATTTTTGAATTTTGTAGGTATATTAAAGACTTGTTGCACATGCTAAGTGCAATCGTGTTTCCTATGAAAATGGGGTAGTATAATTTTTATTTTTATTTTATTTTACTCGAGGATGAACAAAAGCTAGGTATAGGGGTATTTGATAGACACATAATTAATACATTTTAATATTCCCATATTTATTATTTTATATGCTTATTTTATTTAACAAATACATTTTATTTTGTTTTGTAGGAAATAACATTTATTTTTCTTGGGAAGCAAATAAAGGATTTATATCCAACTTTTAAAGATGGAAAAGGACTCTTGGAGGATTACCATATAGAGATTGAAGTCAAGAAGGAAAGAAGAGGAAAAAAAGGAACAAAAGTGTCCAAGTTCAATGAATTTAAATTAGGGCACAAATTTATTTTCCCTATAAATAGGTCTCTTGTTTTAGAGGGGTATTAGGTATTTCTGTATTAGTTTAGATTATGAGTAGGAGTAGATTAAATTACTTCTGTATTGTACGTTCGTTGGATGGTCGGTAATTAAAGGGTGTTTTCTTATTTATTTTTAATCTTCTTCTTTTCTTTATTTTAGTTAGTTTAATTATTTTCCATGTCTAGCTAATTTCTTTCATCTAAGATAAAGATCAAATTAAATAATTATTCTTGATAATATTTTTCATCTTTTCTATTATTTATGCTTTTATGTTCAATTGATTTTGCCTTCATGTTTTGTTATTGAAATACCTTCGTTTTATAGTTCTTATGTGATTTTAAATTAATTAAGAGGTTTTGATAGATTATTGTTAAGAAATGAGTTTTTTTATAATCCATGCTTGCTCAAAAAAGTTTTGATGGGTTATAGTTAATCCTTAAATTTTCATAGTCTATGCTTGCCCACGTTAATTGTAAATTACTAAATTAAAGGAAAAGAAGATCAAAATCATATTTTAGTTATAAAAATAGAAAAGATTGAATTATATATTATGTTTATTATTTAATGGATTTGGATTCCTAGATTGTTTCCTCATTATTAGTTTTTTTCTAGTTAATTAATATTCTAGTTAATTAAAATTTTTCAATTCGAATTTTATTTCTTAATTCGATTTACTAAAATAGATATATAAGGATATATTAAAATTAATCGAGAACAGTTGTGTTCAATATGTCAAATTATACACAAAGCCATCGCGACAATGATTTGAGTACTCCTCGCCACCAGCGTTGCTGGACGTATCGACATTGACGACGGAGGAATTCGAGGCCGAAATCATCCATCTGAACGCCGTTGAGTTCGAGAAACTCCCCGTCGCTAGAGTTGCTAGACGTATCGACATTAAATCAGTTCTGGGTACGTATGTTTTGTTTGATAGACGATTATGGTGTTTCCGGTGGGTTTCTTTGTTGGGTTCTTGGGCGACTTAGCCAGAGGGATGTCTGATGGCTGTTCCCTTACCACGTGTTGGCCCCTTGTTTTGTTGATCTTGTTTTGCAATGCCCCAAGGTTTTACTAGTGCGCCAAGTGGTTTTACTAGTCCGCTAGAATTTCTAGCGAACGGCGAGTCCTTTATTTAAAATCTAATCCGTTCATAATTGTAATGGAAGGTAGAGATGCTATTTGCCAATTTTTGATCCTATCATTCCCCTATATATATATATATATATATATATATATATATATAGTATTAATGTATTATACACGATCACAATGCAAAAGACCCATTAATTTTTTTACATCACTAAAACGAAATTATGATCAACTATAATTGATTAACTGAAAAATAATCCCCAAAACTATAATTGATTAACAATTATAATAATAAAAATAAAAATGGTGCAACAACAGATATAGTAAAAAGCCCTAACCTCAAACTCTAATAAATTCGCCCAATCTGCTCCAAATTTTGTTGCTCAAAAGCTTCAATTACACTGAATCCAATTCGTAATTAGAGAGAAGACTATTAAAATAATCTTTCAATTCGACTCTCCGCCGAAACGAGACAACAAAATTTATCTTGAAATCTTTAAGGAGTAACAAAATTCTTCAAAATCTAGCTACCTGCGAGTTGATGAGGAAGAGAAAAGATACTTGATAGATATGAATACCATAATAACCGAAGGTTCAACAGGAGATCGTGTAAACTGGGGAGGAAGAAAGAAGCGCGTACAATAATCGGGAGATACCACAACAATAAAACTACGACGCTTCAATACTTTTAACCAAAATTTTCATAATTGAATAAGTAATAAAAAAATATCCACTTTGGGATACTCATATTAAGAACCTATTCGGCAGTGAAAGTTGGTCAAATTAATTTATATATATTTTGTTAATACTGTTAAGTTATTTAGCAATTTTTTATCTTATAAGTAAGGTTGTGGCCTCAATTCCGGGCTCGATTCGAAAAATATGAGTGAGCCTTGGATTTGTTAACTATATGATCTAAATTTGAATATAAAAAATAATTTGAATAAAAATATAAGTAAAATCTAAATAAGATTATACTCGACTCGTTTAAAATTCAAACAACTCGAATTATCGGTTAATTTGATACAAATTCGATTAGATATTCGATACATTCTTTTATAATATATACAAAATTAAATCAAATTAAGATAAATAGTTATTATTATTTTATTTTTATTTTTAATTGTGATTTTATATTTATAAAGTGTAATGGTAAATATATTTTTTTATTTCTAAGTAAAATAACAAATTCAATTTATAATTATATTTATTTTAAAACTAGTTATTATGTGAAGACTCGAATTCGAGCTTGAATTTGAAGCTCACAAGTAGTTTGAATATAATTCGATCTGAGTCGGATCGAATTCGAGTAATAAATATTAGAGTCGAGTCAAATTTGAGTAGAAATTTTCAAATACAATTCGAATTCAAGTCGAATTCGAGTATGAATTTAAAGTTTCGAGTCAAATTCGAGCAATTCTTCGCTTCGGTCCGACTCGTTTACACTCTTACTTATAAAGTTAATTTATAAGTCAAAAAAAGAAAAGGCAATAATTTGTAATTTATTTAAAAAGGACTTATAAGTTAATTTAACCAAATATAATATCTATTTTATCCATCCTCTATTTTGCTAAATTACATTTGATTGCCATTTAAACCTAAAAAGGTTGATCTCTCTACTAACGTAAACAAAGTACAACGGCTAAAATTGAAAATCTGTTCTGCTATCTCTGCGCTTGATACGTCAATTTCTTGGCTTCTCTCTCCTTCCCTCCGCGGCTGTTAATCCTGCTACACATTCTACTCCTTCGATTACTGTTAGGTATCAAACCCTAGACTAAATATTTGATATGTATATATGTGTATTACATTTACCTCTTTTATTTTGACTGTAGTTTCAAAACCATTGGGTTTGATGCAAGGTATCGAAAGCAAATTAAATTTTGATATCGAATCACAAATGCAGGATTGGACCGGTCGATCTGGATTTTTACCAAAAATTAATATAATTTTTATTTTTATTTTTATTATTTTATTATTATTATTATAATCATTATTTTATTATTATTAATTATTTATTAATAAAAAAATAATAATAATAAATCAGTATATACCGGTCCGTGTTCTGTAATACCGAACCATAAAAAGACCGTACCGAAATTGGCATCGAAAAATTGGTATATACCAGTTTTTTTTGTCACCGAAAGCGAATCTGGTTCTTTTTATGCATAAACCCGTGGGATTCGTCTCAAAAGCAAGAAAAAATCGGAAAAAAACTAAAATATCTGCCCAGTCCTACATTCGTTACACCATTATTTTGTCTTTATTTCTCCAAGTTACAATGAAACTTTTGTCTGCACGCAGGCTTTACATTGACTAGAGAAACCAAACTTAGTTGCTGATATTTTGACAACATAGTCTTTTTTTTACCATGCTTTGGACCAACTATTTCTCAAAACGTAAACAAACTAAAATTTCTTAAACTTGGCCAAAGTAAGAAACACAAAATATTTGACATATATATATATATATATAGGGCAATGATTCATAGTATATATTTGTTATGGATTAAAAAATAGCATATAACATCTATACCTTCCATTACAAAAATGAAGGGTTGCGATTAAAAAGGACATTACGCGGCCCGCTAGGTTATAATCAATTTTGGACGAATATGCGCCCACTCAGGACAAGTCCAACGAAGCATCGATTGAAAACTTAATATGTCCGATAGTAATTCGGGTCCATTTGAACCCCAGATCCGGTCCGCCACGATACTACTATCGTCAAACTATTTATATCTTTTATTCATAACTTAATGAATATAACTTTGCATATTACAATTTAGAGTATAAATTCTTTTCATTTCCAGGATCTATATAATGACCCCAAACTTTTATAAGTTTTAAACTTGGTCATTTACCATTCATGTCTTACATCATATTCGATGTTATAAAAAAATATGCGGAATAACTTAAACTTTTTCAATCTCCTTTGAAAAATCTTTTATTGATCTCTTAACTTGAATCGATTACATATCCTTGAATCAAATTATGTTATGATTCATTCTATTCGAATTACTCTATAAACTTTTACATCTCGATTTGAATTCCTCTATATACCACATAGTACAACTTTACAACTCTATATGTATTACACATCGTAAACTACTATCATATACATTTCCCAAAACCTAAATATGGTTCAATAGTATATATATTTAAATAAATGAATCAATCTCCTTTGATACTATTGAACTTTATCAATCAAGTAGCACGAAATCTTTTACCGTGAGTCCTTAACCTGCAAAAGTGGTTATTTGCAAGGGTGAGCTCGACAACCCAGCAATTCTATCAGTTTTTATGCAGAACATAACATATAATAGCATACTCAGTTCATGCATTCATAATCCATTAATATTTACTACGCATGTTACTTCTCATATAACAGGCATATAGGTTTACTTCACAAATATATCATCAAAGATCAACTTTCAAATTTCATACATATCTCATATGCATTTCATATATATACATCAACATTTTCATAGCATAATATAGGTCAACTAACAGTTATCGAATTCATATATCAAATAGAACCGAAAGATTTTGCACGATTCAGTAGTTTATCAACTACGACTTAACTGCTTAAAGCTTATCTACACTTCGTGTATTCCTACACAGTTATATAATCATGGATTCATATCCATTAGTCATACGTTTCATACATTCTTAACATAATAGTAATGTTACATTGTTTCCTAACTAGGTTTGTAAAACCTACATTTCATTTTCTTATCATACTCTTAGAATAGCTAGGTATGTATATGTATACCTTAACCACCCTCACTTTACATCAACGTTCATATACATCTATCACATACTTGACTCGCTATGTGTTCGTTATACTCATATATAAATGTTTCACATAGTTCTTGCATTTTGCAAACCTTAATAAAATTTAACAACTTCGTGTTTTATATAACCATTATATGCTTTTATGCTTAAAACATCATCTATGTCAAGTATTATAGCTTTAGACATTCATTAAACATATGCTTTAAGGTTTAGATCAAAGTTAAAATAATCAAGCATCAACGCCTACTACGTAGTAGTTGCATACAGTTGAAGCTTAGAGGCAGCCTTATTTGCAGACTGTCTCTCAGCTTTGACGAGAGTGAGCTTTCTGCTCTCTTGGTTTCAATCCAATCTTTAACATACCTCTACACTTACACTTAACATGCATACATTAGAGGTCTTTACATACTTGTATGATCACCTCAAGATAAACTTATATGTTAGGGGCTTTAGTTTAGGATTTTCACGAAATCTAGGCCAAATAGGGTCATATAATTATCATGCATACTAATTAGCCTTATGTTCACATAAAGAGACCACATAAGCTGTACTATACATGCTCATAAGTGTGCACATCATTTATTCATAGCTAGCATCGTTTATCACTTTAAAACATGTTTGCACTCATGCTTGGTTAGTTGTCAACATATCCAACACATACGAATCATATTTAGAGAAGTAATAAACACAAACAAGACATCTTAAATCTTTAGAATCTTGATACTCATACTTAATGCAACTTGATTTGAAAACATATTCAAGTTCGCCTTTGAAATCATTTTAAACTTGAACTATGCAATTCAACACATACAAGACAACTTTAAAGCTCTTATCATATATAGTTAAGGCATGTTAATGTCTTCACAAGATCAGAATGTACATCATGTAGTATTCATGCATATTTGCTTTGATATATCAAGCTTTTCTTTTAAAATATTTTCTAACACAAAGCCTAACAAGTTGGTCATGAATACAATAACTATAATTCATAACTCATGCTCATTTACGTTTAAAATCAGTCATGTGTATAGACTAATAAGCTCAAAACTCGTAAAATATAAGTTCCATCAGGGTTCGTTTTTAACACTTTAAGTTTTTGTTATAAATCTTTCACTAATCATGTTGATCACTGTAAGACCCCAAATTTTTTTAATAAAGATGATTTTTCTATAAATATCATTTTTGAATATTATGGAATTAATTTGATATAATGTTATAGTTGTGGGTAAGATTTATAAATTTTATAAAGTACGCAAGTTGTTATATAATATTACATTGGTGGGGAATATTCGTTTTAACGAGGGAATATTCATTCAACAAGACAATCATTGGTGGACCTGGCGGAATTATATTCGGATTGAGAAAGCGACAAAAATATTTTATGAAAATAACGGCGGAAGTTTTACTGTTAATTGTTGAAACACCCGGTGTTAAAAGAAATGCTGATGTCTGGCGTGGTTGTATAGTAGCACCGGTATTGATTATTGATGTCTTGCGTGAGAAGTCATTTATGTTGTATTCAATTATTGTCAATATTTTATATATTGAGATGACATAGTTATTAATATTATTATTTACAATATTAACGATGTGCAAGTTACTTGAGGAGAGGTTTGGTCACTAATTGCTTGCGCATGATAAGGAGAAATCCTTATTGGAATGCCCCCTCATTCCTGGGAATGACCTGGTCGATTAATAGTGTGAATTAAATAATGATTATGAGTTTTGTTTTATTAGTATTATTAATGTAATAAAATAGAAAAGCTTTTTATATAAAACAGAATACTTTTATAAAGTTATTCGTTTTATTAGACTATAAATAGAATATATAATATTCTATTATGCATAAGTATTTTGCATAGTAAAATATTTTTATATAAAATGAATACTTTTATAAAGTTATTTGTTTTATTAGACAATAATTAGAATATATTATATTTTATTATGCATAGTGTTGCATAGTGCTGCATAATGTATTGCATAGTAAAATCTTTTATATAAAATGAATACTTTTATAAAGTTATTTATTTTATTAGATTTTAAATAAAATATATAAATATATATATATATATATATTTAGAATATATTATATTTTATTGCATAGTCTTGAAGATAGTATCCTTTCTATTTTTCTATAAATAGGATCTTAGTTAGAATTGAAAACCACACCGAAGTTCGGAGAATTCTTCATAATCTTGGCGTATTTCTTTAGAGTTTTAAGAAGCTTTTGGCGTAGTCAAGTTTTCTTCAAGAATATCCTCGCTTGAGCCGATTGAATACTCTTCTTTTACGGTAAGGGATATTATTTGTTGTACTTCGTAAAGGGGTATTATTTCTTTCTTATTTATGAAGAGAACTTACATTATTCCATTCTTTATTATTACATTGGAATAACTTGTATACGTGAGCTACCCTATACTTGGTGAAATTCTTACATTATTCCATTCTTTATTATTATGTTGGAATAACACATACATGCAAAATAACGCATACGTGGTGAAATTCTTACATTATTCCATTCTTTATTATTACATTGGAACATCGTATGCGTGTGTTACGCGTGACTTTGTTTAGTTGTTTATTATTCATTGGAATATCATTTACGTGCGTTTATGCATGACTGGTTCTATTATTTATTATTACGTTAGAATATATCACATAAATGCGTTCTGGCACGTGACTGAATTCCGATTATTTATTATTCTATTGGAATAACTTTTATGCATGCGGTTTATTGCATGCACGGTGATTTCTTTTGTTATTCCATTCTTTATTATACTCGGTTGGTTAAAGTTTTGACTTTATACTCCATGAAATTAGTGGAATATCCTTGATATTTCAAGCGCTTCATCCGATATCTTTTTCATGAAAATATTCTTACGAGCATTCTTGAATTTTACTCCACAAAGAAGTATCATGTTGACAATTTGGACATTATTAGTTCCTGGATAAATTAATTCTTGAACTTGTTTTTATTGAATTCTTATATCATTGTCATCATCCTCATGTGTATATTATGTTGAAAGTTATATGTGGCTTTGTAGTGCATAGATGGACTTGGTATGATTATGACCGAGGATTATTGATTGTAATCATGGCCCGTAATGTTACAAATGATGTGGAAAAAAAATCCTCGTTGGCCGTAGTGCATTGATTGACGATTGTTGGCATGATCATGACCATTGATGAATACGCGAATATCCTTGGCCCGTAGTGCATGGATAATTTGTGGTGGTGATACTAATAAATATCCTTGGTCGTAGTGCAGGGATGATGTGGATTATTTATTAAGCTGAGTCTCAGCTATAAAAGTAATGAAAAACCTTTTAAATCATAGAAGATAGTAGATTTTATTCTCTACTTAACTCTTCTAGTGGATTTCTTCTTCCGCTATAGGTAAACTTGATGTTTGTTATATTTTATCAGTTTAACACTGTTGAAGGCTAATGATAATTTATTCTACATTATCTTAGTCATAATATTTCTTACTGGGCTAGTTGAGCTCACCTTTTTACTTTCATTGTTCTCTTCAGGAAATGAGAACGTAGTAGGGACTAGTCGGGGAACGGAGTGACGGTCCAGATGATAGCATTAGTAGTCCTCATTATTCTATGAAATAGTGTGATAATAAATGTATTGAGGACTTATTTTGAGTTTGAATACTGTCTAGAAGACAATATTTGTATTAAAACTCACAGCACATGTTGTATATTTAAGGTTGTATTTTTATTCTGTACCATGTATTTGGCGACTCAGAATAGGTGATGTATACCTATTTTGGGGGCGTCACAATCACTTCATAACACATAATAAAGCTTTATAAAAACATGTTATACCTCCTTTACATGTATATAAAAGTCATAGAATCAAGTTAACAACAACTTAACCCAACAAAAACCAGAATCTGGTTATAGAATTAAAGCGGCATTACTTATTTGTACCCTAGTATAAACCGGTAGCGATTCGTCCTTCTTCGACCAGCAATAGTGAGATACTCTGTTTTGCAGAGCATCACTCTCACTTCAATTCCTTTCCATCAAACACACCTAAACTAAATCTTAGAGATTATATTCATGCATACAAACTTCATAAACACTTGATATCATGTTATGTCATACCAATTGACAAAGAATTCATATAATTTCTAAGAATTTGACAAAACCCAACTAAGAACAAAAGTTAGGACTTTTATACCTTTTGAAGCTTAGTATGCTTAGTTTCTCCCTTCTGAGATTGCTAGACTCTTCATTGAACAACAACCACTCAATTTCAATTTATCAAATTTTTCACAGACAAACAAAAGCAACGTAAACATTGAGAATTGGACTGCTACTTATAGAAGAAATTTGGACTGGGCATTGGCTTTGTATGGAAGTTTGAGACCAGAATGTAGAAGGAAAACACACTGGTTCACAATGGGTTGTTCAACCACCTACCACTAGCCATCTTTCTAGCCAATGATTACTTGCTTGGAAGTTACGTATTTAGAGTGTAGACCATTGTTCATGTACCATAAGGGTCACTAATTTTGGGACATGGCTAATTCTCAGCAACTAAAGCTTAGTTTGGTTCCTTTAATTCCCAAAAATATAATTTTAATGTGTTAATTCTACTACATCAAGTAAAGTTAGGGATTATTTATGTACTCACATCATATAATCTATGTACATTAGTCCACATAATATTTTAATTGGTTTAAATATCATTTAGTTGGGTATTCCCACCTCATTACTTCCTATCTCACATAAATATCAAAATGATTACTATCAATCATTTATTCTCTTTCCATTAATTCTCTTTCTATTAATTTTCAGTTAAACCTTTATTTTGGTTTAACTTTAATATTCATGACACACAAGGCTCATTTATCCCCCTTACTAGAGTTATATAACTCAAGCTCATTATCTCAACAGAAAAATATTAAGGGTCTAGGCCACGTTTGGCTTTTCCCCAATTCCACATTAGTCAATATTCATTTAATGTAAAGTTTAGGTGTCACACTTTACCTTAATATTTAATTACCTTAAATGATTATACTCACAACATCCTTATCCAAATAGTCATTTCCTTACAATAATTAGTATGTACTACACTACTTAATATAATATAATTCTTTCATTTTATTTCTTCCATAAATTATTCCAAAACAATTTTCTTTAACCACATCCTAAGGCATTAACTTAACATATTCATCTCTAACCAATATTTAAATATATTGGTCCCTTCTTTATTAGACACTTATTATCCATAACATATCTCAACTATCAAATCTTTTCATATATTATTACACTATGTAATATATTAAAATTCCTTTTAATTTACATATTCATTCCATTTTCTTTATGTTAACACATATATTAATTCACCATCTTATGTAAATGAATTAACTCTTTTTATCCAATTTAATATCATGCCACTACCACGCAAAGCTCTATAATGTTATCTTCTATAATATAACTTGATTAACCAACATTCATTCTAGGTTAATAAACTTCCATAATAAATATTTATTCAATTCACACTTGGCTATCCTAATCCATTCATGGACAACTTAATCACCATTTACGACCTTTATATGAGTCCCTAGTATTCATTTCTTAAAATTTTAAATTTCACAAACTTTCTTAGAACATCCTACAGACCCATAAGTAGCAATTTTAGGCTGATCATAAGCTTGGAAATAGCGGCAATTGTTGCCTTGCCATACCAAGTTCGGACATAACAAGTTTACGCATTTTAGCGTAAATAGAATCTACGCTCTAAATACTTCACATATACCTCATAAATGGTAACTCATCTAAAATCAACCTCTTCTTTGATTCCACATCATGGATTACTATTTTCTTTAATAATTTAAGGATCACACTTCAAGTTTTAAAACTCTATTTTCCTTAATAGTTTAACCAACTATAAGGATCTATCTATATATATATATATATATATATATATATATATATATATATATAACACATACATAAATTCCTTAAATCTTCACTTCTCAACGTACGTGTATCAAATTACTTAATAATTCTCTAACCAGTTTTTATTTAAATGTGTATCGATTTTCTTCTCTCATCAACAACGTACATATATACAAGTTTAAACCTAGCGCACATCGAGTCTTTAATAGTATTCAATATAGTGCACTGAGTGATTTTCCACAAACAACCAACAAATTAGTTTCTGTCTCGTCTACACTATTTTCACAGTGAGTTAAATCGGTTACTAATTCGTATATACCTCCGCTCTCTGAAGGAATCGTTTAGCCCAACTCCTATACATCCACCATTAAAGGTACGGTTGCACTGCCTTAGACTTGATACTTACTCGTACAAACTCTCAAGAAATTGGTGATTATCAAAGATATTTAATGACACCAACTTACTATGATAAAATAATTTCACATAAATTATTTAATATTGATTGATAAATTTCTATCCATCTTCTTACTAATTCATCTCTACAATTTATAATAAATATATAATAATGATATATATTTATTAAACACAACATCACTTATTACATAGCTCATATTACCCTATGTAACACAATATTACTTACTTCGTATTACATATATATTCTTGTTCGAACCCATCTCATGCTTTAAGAGTTTTACCTATTAAATTCTTATTATTAATATTTTCTGAAATTTCGGGTTCTTACAGTTATTCCAATCCAAGTCAGTAATTGTAAAATCAAGTTCTGTAAACTCAAGTAACCTATAAATCTAAGTCACACAAAGACACATATAAATCCAAGTCACACAAGGACACAAATTTTGTAAATCCAATTCACAAGTATACCAATCTTAGAAATACAAATCCAAGTCACCTACAAATCTAATTCAAACAAGGAAGTATACCAATCTTACAAATACAAATCCAAGTCACCTGTAAATCCAAGTCACACAAGGAAGTACGAATTTTGGACTTTTGTTGCCAATTGAATGGTTTTCTAGAGGAATCGTTGATGAAGAACAATAATCGTCGCTGAGATTGAAAACTTAGGGTTTTAGTTTTGCCTCAATTGTTTAAGAAGTGAGAATCCGTCCGTTAGTAAGTCTAGAGGATGTGGTGGTTTTTTTGCGTTGACTTGTTTGGACTTGGCCTGAGTGGGGGCATATTCGTCCAAAATTGATTATAACCACGACCGCTAGAATTACTAGCGGACGGCATATTTCAATCGCATTCCTTCATTTTTGTAATGGAAGGTATAGATGTTATATGTCATTTTTTGATCCATAACAAATAGATATACACAAGTTGAACATAGGCAAAGAATAGGGACAATTATACCCATTTGCACCGGTTTCGAGGTTGTATTCGGATAAATTTTCATCTTCAGTTGGTATAGCTCGCTACATTCTCACATTTTTCTTCTCCTTATTCCCCGCAAAGACTTGTTTAAGACTTGCAAAATTCTTTCCAAATTTCCCCGTTTGTTTACGCACATATGAAAGATCAATCTCGTAGAATAGTGGAAGAACCAATTGCCCCATTATTTTCTTGCATTGAAGGATTTCCACAAGCTCTTCAAGGCACCATTTCGAAGAAGCATACTTTTTCGAGAGCAATAATACAAATGCTTGATTCATAGTTTTGCATTTTTTATATCTTTCGCATGAGGACATGACTTTTAAGTTTGGGGGTGTTTCTTTTCATGTTCATAGTAGTTTGTTTGCATAGTAGAAAATTTTGTCATTTATGTTGTGTTTACATTTAGTGTCATGGTTAATTTTTTGTTTTGTATATTATGTTTGCATATATTGTATTTAGGTTAACTTCAGCATGATGAGATTTTAAAACCTTGTTTGTAAGACCTCAACTTTTTATAAATAAAATTGAAATTCCTCTAATTATTATTTTGAATAATAAAGTGTTAATTTGATATAATGCTTTGGTTATGGGTGAAATGTGAAAATTTTGCAAAATAAGCAAGTGGTTAAAAAATATTCATTGTTGTCGGGAAATATTCGTTTGGTCGTGGAATATTCTCGCTGTCGGGGAATATTCGTACGATGGCGCAGTCATTTATGGGTCCCATAACGGAAAACTGTCGGATGAAAAAAAGATAAGAATGAGTTTTCTAAAAATAACGGCGTAGTTTTTACCGTTAACACTATTGGAATACCCGGTGATTAAAGTACAATAATACGCGTGGTTGCATAGTAGCACATGGTATTGCACAGTATTTTTGGAATATTGATTCTTACGTAAAAATGCACTACTCAATAATTGTTACAGTAATGATTGTTCAATATTTTATTTTATTGATTCAATAATTGTTACGTTGATATTTTATATTATTGTTGTTTCAATAATTATCACTATACAGTATTTCCCATTATCAGATCAATAATTCATATTATTTGAATAATATTAATAGAAAGCATTATTGGCAATGTCTAAAGAAGTTCTATCTAGAAAAGGGGTTTGGTCACCTAATTGCGCGTCAGTAAGGAGAAATCCTTATCGGAAAGCCCCCTCTTTCCTGAGAACGACCTGGTTGTCGTATTATGATTCTATAATATTATTTGTGAATAATTAATTATTAATTTATATGATAAGGAAATAGTTATTTTTATGTGGTTATAAATGAAGGAATTAATGTTGAGGTATTTTATCAGTATTTTGT
This sequence comes from Panax quinquefolius, assembly GCA_020205615.1. Lineage (NCBI taxonomy): Eukaryota > Viridiplantae > Streptophyta > Magnoliopsida > Apiales > Araliaceae > Panax > Panax quinquefolius. The sequence goes on from CM035165.1 coordinate 21,924,538, forward strand.
CGAAATGAAGGTATTAAAAATCATCCGTATGTGGATTTCGGTCATTTTTTGTTTGAAATTTGGAAAAACTTTCTTCTACAAAGTTGTAGAGAATTAAATTTACTATGGAATGGACATAAAATTCGTATTTTTCTAATAAAAGAGCTATTTATTATGAATTATTGAAGTTTCAAAAATAAATATTTTTATTAAAAATATGGGTAGGCCCTACTTTTGGTTGTTGTGAAATTTTTTAATTTTGTGGGCCCCACTAGTGGTGTGCTGATAATTTGGTCAAGAAGGTGTGCGTAGAAATTTTGAGAATATTATTTTATTAAATTTAGTCTGCTTTGGCGTTCTAGCATTTTCCAATAAATAGGGTGCTTAGTTAGAATTGAAAATCACACCAGAATCAGAAGTTTTCTCTCTCTATAATATTGAGCGTATTTTTATGAATATTTAGATACTTTGAGAGTTGGTATTCAGTGCAAGTTTTCTTCAGTACTATATCCGATATTCCAGTTAAAAGTACTGTTCTTTTGAGGTAAGGGATGTTAATTTCTTTGTAAATAATGTTATTTCTTTCAATATCATTATACCGAAATGTTGGTATGAATTTTATTATGAAATTTTTACCTTTTCATGTCGAGGTTACTATTCACGTAAACGACACTATTCACGAATACGATACTATTCACGAAGTATGATTTTTCTTGTGAAATTTCTTCCTTTTTGTGTCAGGGTTATTATTCACGTATACGACACTATTCACGTATACGGCACTATTAACGAATACGGAACTATTCACAGAAAAATAAAATTTTCTCTTCTTTGTCCAAGATGTCTATTATGGTTACTATCTTTAATTGTATCCATGTTTTGATCTCCATTCTTGAATTTTACTCCACTATGGATTATTATGGAGTATTTTTTAACTTGGATTATCTAAAGTACGAATCCCTAATCTTTGTCCATTTATCTCACTGGATTCGTTTCTTTAAAATATTTTTCATCATCCTCAGTCTTAAATGTGATACTAGATGAATATCTTTGGCCTGTAGTACAAAGATGAATGATTACATGATGAATATCTTTGGCCCGTAGTGCAAAGATGAACAGGTGTTGAGATGAACATGACCAACTGGTGATACGAATGAATATCTTTGGCCCGTAGTGGAAAGATGAATATTTGATTCAAGATGTGTATTGATTGATGTTACAGGGATAAAATATTGATGATGGACTTTTAAATCATAGAAGATAGTAGATTTCATTATCTACTTAACTCTTCTAAAACTTGTTGTCCATTATATTTTATCTGATTTATTGAAGGCTAACGATAATTTATTGTACATTATCTTAGTCATAATATTTTTTACTGGGCTAGTTGAGCTCACCCTTTTTCTTTTTGTTCCATTTTTCTTCTCAGGAGGCGAGAATATAGCGGGAACTAGTCGGGGTGTGGAGTGATGTTCTAAGTCAGTTGTTTTAGCGGTCCTCACTATTTTGTAAAATAGTGTATCAATAATTGTAATGAGGACTTATTTGAGTTTGAATACTGTCTAGAAGATAATATTTACATTTAAACTCACAGCATATGTGTTGTCGTATTTTGCACGACAATTGTAATAAGAAGTTTGTATTTGATTAATGTACCATGTATTTGGCGACTCAGAATGGGTGATGTATACCTATTTTGGGGGCGTCACATTGTTAATGACTAATGATAAGAATATGGTAAATTAAGTAATAACTTGAATGAATGGGATAATAAATGCTAAGTTAACTCGTGAATGTTCTCAGCTTTGCTTTGTTAAGAAACCCTAGGTTTAATTGCACTTATTCAGTGTGTTAATCTAGTCATGATTTAGTTAGAATTGAAGAATTTGAGGCTTAGGAAGGATAGAAGCAACCTCTATGGCTTAGTTTTACTTAGTATTTCAGAAATTAAGTTTTTATTATTATTACTATTATAAAAAAAACTAAAAAAAGATAAAATAAGTATAAAATAAACTTGACTAGTTGTCTTTGTGGCCTCTGTTACTCGAACAAGTAAGCCCTTAGGAGTGTCTCTGCACTTAGTGCCCTAAAGCCGAATGGTTTGGGAGTCATTGGTTGAAAGTTCGCTACATGGTTAACTTTGAAAAGCCTAATAAAGATTAACATTACACAAGTTAAGAGAAAAAAAAAGAGATGGAGTGTAAGGCGCACTAGTTATGAATATATTTTTTTAAATACGGGGTATCTAAGTTATAGAGGTGTAGTGAATTTTGTATATATGAGATTATCTTTCTTTGAGCCATATAATTCATGAGTTCAGCTAAGTTATGGTTGGATTGGCATGTTGACACACACATCTTGTCGGTTGAAAATGAAGTGATTTGGTGATATTTCGAGTTTTAACTAATGCTTGAGTTTGAAAATTCATTTGAGTTATGGTTAAGGATCTTTGAGGCTATTCGTGGTTATTTATATTGAGTAATGCTCGAGTTGGTAGATTAATAGATGGTTAGTTGCATTCATTTTGCTTAATCAGTAATATTGCTTGAGGACAAACAATTTTTTAAGTTTGGAGGTATTTGATGAGTGGGTAGTATACCCATGAATTGAGTATTTTTAGGCTTAATATATTGTTAGTTTTAAGTATTTTAGAGCATTTTACTTGTTTGCATGCTATTTTCTAGGTTAAGGAAAAGTAGGGGCAAAACGGGAGTTTCTGGCAAAAAAAAGGGCATAAGAGTAATTTAGCAACCTTACTAGCGTCGGGACGCTGCTAATCAATTAAAACCTAGCGCTGAGGAACAAAGAGGTCAGGAAGAAGGAAGAAGTGGTTGAGTTCTTTAAGTAGCTGAGGTTCTAATGCAATTTCCTACTCAGTTTTGTATTCTAATTGAAGCTGAACTTTGAGGAGGACTTCTATATATAAAGGGAGAAGGCTATTCACTCACGAACACACACAGATTGAAGTAGATTGCTGGAGATTTAGGATTGAAGATTTGGAAAAGCTTCGCAAGGAATTTCGGTTGGAGACTTGAAGGAAGAAGAAGATCTCATTTGTGACGCCCCAAAATAGGTATACATCACTCATCTTGGGTCGCCAAATACATGGTATATAATTCAAACACAAACTTAATTTACACAATACGACAAACGTAAACTGAGAGTTTTAACACAGATATTGTCTCGTAGATAATATCCAAACTCAAATGAAGTCTTTATTACAATTATTATCACACTATTTCACAGAAGAGTGAGCACTACTAAAGCAACCATCTGGACCGTCACTCCATTCCCTGACTAGTCTCGGCTATGTTCTCATTTCCTGAAGAGAACAATGAAGGCAAAGGGTGAGCTCATATAGGCCAGTAAGAAATATTATGACTAAGATAATGCAAAATAAATTATCGTTAGCCTTCAACAGTGTTAAACTGAAAGAATACAATAAACAACAAGTTTAACTGCAGCGGAACAAGCAATCCATTAGAAGAGTTAAGTAGAGCATAATATCTACTATCTTCTATGATTTAAAAGTTCATCATCAATATTTTATCGTTGTAACACATCTGAATAAATAATCCACATCATCGAATTATCCATGCACTATGGGCCAAGGATATTCGTTAGTATCACATCCATGAATTATCCATGCACTACGGGCCAAGGATATTCATTAGTATCACCAGTGATCATGATCATGCCAACAACTGTCCATCAATGCACTACGGGCCAATGAGGACTTTTACCATATCATTTGTAACATTACAGGTCATGATTATACCGATACATAGTCATAATCATACCAATCAACAGTCCATCTATGCACTACGGGCCAAAGATGACATTCATCACAATATAAGCATGAGGATGATGACAATTGTGACACCCCTAAAATATGTATACATCACCCATTCTGAGTCGCCAAATACATGGTATAGAAACAAATACAACTTCAGTAATACAATTGTCGTGCAAAATACGACAACACATATATTGTGAGTTTAAATACAAATATTGTCTAATAGACAGTATACAAACTCAAAAGGATTCCTCATTACAATTATTGATACACTATTTTACAAAATAGTGAGGACTACTAAAACAACTATCCTGAACCATCACTCCATACCCCGGCTAGTTCCTGCTATGTTCTCACCTCCTGAGAAGAAAAATGGAACAAAAAGGAAAAGAGTGAGCTCAACTAGCCCGGTAAAGAATATTATGACTAAGATAATATACAAAAAATTATCATTAGTCTTAAACAGGGAAAAATATGATAGAATATAATAGACAACAAGTTTTAGATCAACAACTGCAGCGGAAACAACAATCCATTAGAAGAGTCAAGTAGAGAATGAATTCTACTATCTTCTAAGATTTAAAAGTCCATCATCAATATTTTATCCCTGTAACATCAATCAATATACATCTTAAATCAAATATTTATTTGCACTACTGTGCCAAAGATATTCATTTTGTATCACCAATTGGTCATGTTCATCTCAACACTGTTCATCTCAGACTACGGCCAAAGATATTCATCAGTTAATCAATCATCTTTGCACTACAGGCCAAAGATATTCAATACTATCATCATTTAGGACTGAAGATGATGAAAAATATCTTAAAGAAAACGAATCCAGTGAGATAAAAGATCAAAGATTAGGGATTCGTACTTTAGTTTATCCAAGTTCAAAAATACCTTATAATAATCAATTGTGGAGCAAAATTCAAAAATGAAGATCAAAACATGGATACAATCAAATATAGTAACCATAATAGACAACTTAGACAAATAACGTGAATAGTGTCGTATACGTGAATAGTAACCATAATAGAAAACGTGAATAGTGCCGTATACGTGAATAGTAACCCCGACATGAAAAAGGTAGAAATTCCACAATAAAATCCATACCAATATTTCAGTATAATGATATTGAAAGAATAACATCATTATGAAGAAAATAACATCCCTTACCTCAAAAAAACAGTACTTCTGACTGAAATATCAGGTATAAGGCTGAAAGAAACTTGCACTGAATAGCAACTCACAAAGTATCTAAATACTCACAAAATACGCTCGATAATATAGAGAGAGAAAGCTTATGATTCTAGTGTGATTTTCAATCATAACTAAGCACCCTATTTATAGGAAAATGCTTAGAAGGCCATAGCGACTAACTAACATTACGATGACTTTACTCGCTACTATTCACGCCCACCATTTTTGAAAATAAAAATCAAAGACATATTTTTTCACCAACCAAAAATAGGGCCCACCCATGTTTTTAATAAAAAACATTTATTTCTGAAACTTCAATAATTCATAATAAATAGCCCTTTTATCAGAAAAATACGAATTATATGTCCATTCCATAGGAAATTAAATTCTCTATAACTTTGTAGATTAAAGATTTTTCCAAATTTCAAACGAAAAATGACCGAAATCCACATACGGATGATTTTTAATATCTCCATACCGACAAAATACTGATAAAATACCTCAGCATTAATTCCTTCATTTATATCAACACAAAATAAATATTTTCATTATCTATCCACATAGAATAAATATTTCCTTATCATATAAATTATTAATTAATTATTCATAAATAATATTACAGAATCACAATTATGACAACCAGGTCGTTCCCAAGAAAGATGGGGTTTTTCGATAAGGATTTCTCCTTATTGGTGCGCAATTAGGTGGCCAAACCCCTTTCCTAGATAGAACTTCCTTAGACATTGCCAATAATGATATCTAACAATATTATTCAAATAATAAGAATTATTAATCTGATAATGGAGATAATGTGCAGTGACAATTATTGAAACAACAATAATATAAAATATCAACGTAGCAATTATTGAATCAATAAAATAAAATATTGAACAGTAATTACTGTAACAATTATTGAGTAGTGCCTTGTTACGTAAGAATCAATAATTCAAATATAATGTGCAATACCGTGTGCTACTGTGTAACCACGCGTATTACTATATTTTAACCACCGGGTATTCCAACAGTGTTAACGGTAACCATTACGTCGTTATTTATAAAAACTCAAACTTGTCATTTTCTTCATCCGACCGTTTTCCGTTATGGGGCCCACAAATGGCTGCGCCATCATACGAATATTCACCGACAGCAAGAATATTCCACGACCAAACGAATATTCTCCGACAAAAAATAAATATTTTATAACCACTTGCTTATTTTACAAAATTTACACATTTCACCCATAACCAAAGCATTATATTAAATTAATACCTTATTATTCACAATAATAAATAGAGAAAATTTAATTTTATTTATAAAAAGTTGGGGTCTTACAACCTCCTCTCCTTATAAAATTTCGTCCTCAAAATTAACGTACGTACCTGGTATTTCGAAAAGGTGAGGATACCTCATTTTCATTTCTGATTCCAACTCCCAGGTCATTTCTTCAATAGCATGGTTCCTCCATAAAACCTTAACTTGTGGTATAACCTTGGTGTGTAGGACATGCTCTTTCCTATCCAAGATCTTAACAGGTACCTCCTCGTATGTTAAATCTTCGGCTATCTCGTCTGGTTTTAACTCAATAATGTGGTTTGTGTCTTTCACATATTTATGAAGCATAGATATGTGAAAAACATTATGAACACGAGACATGCTTGGAGGTAATGCGAGTCTATAGGCCACATTTCCTATTCGGTCAAGAATCTTAAATGGACCAACAAATCGTGGATTGAGCTTTCCTCTCTTCCCAAATCTTGTAACTCCCTTCTATGGAGCAATACGTAATAATACATGATCCCCAATATTAAATTCCACGTCCTTTCGATGAAGATCCGCATAACTCTTTTGTCGATCCTGTGCCGTGTGTATATGTTGTCGGATCATTTAGATCTTCTCTGTAGTCATTCGTACCAACTTTGGTCCCAACAACGTTGCTTCTCCCACCTCATCCCAGCATACTGGAGAGAGACACTTTCGTCCATATAATGCTTCAAATGGAGCCACACCTATACTTGCTTGATAACTGTTGTTGTAGGAGAATTTCACCAATGGTAGGTACTTATCCCAACTCCCTTTGAAATATAGGACACAGAGTCTTAATAGATCTTCAAGAGTTTGAATAGTCCTCTCTGATTGCCCATTCGTTTGAGGATGGTATACTGAACTGAATCGTAAATCCGTGTCTATAGCTTTCTGCAAGCTAACCCAAAATCGTGAAGTGTCTCCAGATCTTCAACGATCCGAAACTTTAGATACTGGCATGCCATGCAATCTCACAATCTCATTCACGTACATACGAGCAAGACGTTCAAGGGAATAAGTCTCCCGTATAGGCAAGAAATAAGTAGACTTGGTTAATCTATCAAGAATGACCCAAATCGCATCTATGCCTTGAGAAACCTTGGGAAGACCCGTAACGAAATCCATAGTAACATGTTCCTACTTCCATTTTGGAATCTCAAGTGGTTGTAATGGACCCTTTGGCACTTGATGTTCCGCCTTTACACGTTGACAAGTTAAACACCTCGAGATAAACTCCGCGATCTCTCTCTTCATATTGTTCCACCAAAATGTATGTCGAAGATCATGATACATTTTAGTACTACCAGGATGGATTATAAATGGTGTGTTGTGTGCCTTCATCATGATTCTATGTTTAAAGTCAGAATCGTTAGGAACATAAAGTCTGGAGTTGACTCAAAGTATTCCTTCTTCATCGATTATTGCTTCTGGAATAACACCTTCTTACACTTTCTTCTTCATACACATCAGCTCCATGTCCGTAGCTTGAGCAACTTTAACTTTATCGATTAAAGTCGGTTCTACTCGTATGCTTGATATCATCACGTGGGTACTTGGAGCCTTTAAATCTATCTCCATCCTTTGCAAGTCACACAAAATGGGCCTTTGTGTTAACAACATTGCACTCGTACCCGCATATGATCTTCTACTCAATGTGTCAGCTACTATGTTTGCTTTTCCAGGATGATATTGGATGGTATGATCGTAATCTTTCAACAGCTCGAGCCAATGTTGTTGCTGCATGTTGAGTTCCTTTTGGGTGAAGAAATATTTAAGGCTTTTATGATCTGTATAGATCTCCACTTTCTCCCCATACAGGAAGTGTCTCCAGATCTTCAACGCGAAAATGACTGTTGCCAACTCCAAATTATGAGTAGGATAATTCCTCTCATATTCTTTGAGTTGTCGCGAGGCATAGGCTATGACTTTCCCATATTACATGAGAACACATCCTAATCCTTTGCCTAAAGCATCGCTGTAGATAACAAATCCATCCGAACTAGATGGTATTGTCAGAATAGGTGCCGAAATGAGTCTCCTCTTGAGTTCTTGAAAACTCTTCTCACAATCCTCGCTCCAACCAAATTTTGTATCTTTACGAGTTAGCTGAGTTAATGGAGTAGCGATTCGAGAAAATCCTTCAACGAATCTCTGATAGTAATCAGCTAAAGCCTAGAAAGCTACGTACTTTGGTCACCGACTTCGGTTGCTCCCAACTTTGTATTGCTTCAATCTTCGTCGGGTCAACAGATACTCCATGTTTTGACACCACGTGCCCAAGGAATGCTACTTCCTTAAGCCAGAACTCGCATTTTTTAGCTTGGCATATAGTTTGTTATCACGAAGCCTTTGCATTACCAGCTTCAAATGGTGCTCATGATCTTCACGGCTTTTGGAATAGATGAGGATGTCATCAATAAAGACAACAACGAACTGATCCAAATATTCTTTGAACACACGGTTCATCATATCCATGAAAGCAGCAGGAGCATTAGTCAATCCAAAAGACATGATTAAGAATTCATAATGCCCGTACCGAGTTCTGAAGGCAATCTTTGGAATATCCTCAATTTTAATCTTCAGCTGATGATATCCAAAACGAAGATCGATCTTTAAAAAGAATCAGCTTCTTGAATCGGGTCGAACAAGTCATCTATGCGAGGTAGCAGATACCTATTCTTGATGGTGACATGATTCAATTCCCGGTAGTCAATACAAAGTCGCATACTCTCGTCTTTCTTATTTACGGATAAAATAGGAGCACCCCAAGGAGATGTACTAGGACGAATGAAATTGATGTCTAACAACTCCTGAAGTTGGACCTTTAACTCCTGAAGTTCAATAGGAGCCATTCGATATGGGATTTTAGAAATGGGCTTTATACCAGGTTCAAGGTCAATAAAGAATTCAACTTCACGTTTTGGGGATAGACAGGAAATAAGTCAGGAAATTCACTAACAATAGAAATATTATTCAAATTTGAAGTGTTTTTGTTCAAGTCTGTGACATGGACTAAGAAAGCTTGACATCCATTTTTCAATAAATGAATAGCTTTATGGCTTGATATGACAGTGATTGACTTTAGTGGTTTGGTTGTTTGAATTCGCATAACAGGTTGGTTAGGAATATGAAAACTAATAACCTTACGAAAATAATCAATTTTAGCATGATGAGTGGTTAACCAATCAATCCCTAAAATCACATCAAAAGCAAGTATTTTCAACGAAATAAGATCGGCAGGTAATGTGATGGTACAAACTTGAATCAAGCAAGATTTATAACCAGTAGATGTAATGAAAGTTTCTCCTAACGGAGTCTCAATAGATAAGTCAAGGTCTAATTTCTCCAGAGTCAAGTTCAAACGTTGAGCACAAGCAGGAGAGATAAAAGAATAGGTAGAATCGATATCTAATAAGGTATAAACTTCACAAGAGTTTATGATTAGCTTACCCGTGATCACCTCGTTTGGGTTCCTCGCGGTTTGGGCAGTCACGACAAACGCCCTTCTAGGAACCACCAACTTTGACTTGTCCGGAACAGCCTTCGGAGTCACCATTCCCATTGGACTTGGTTTTGCTACAAGATAATCTCTAGCTATATGACCTTCCTTTTCATAGTTATAACACACCTTGGATTGTTATGGGCAATTTGGGCTGATGTGTCCCTCTTTCCCGCATTTATAACAAACGACCGGTGCCCGTTCTCCTCCCCTAGAAACAGTTGGTGTTGACGTCTTCACGTTATCATTGTTGTACCTTCTCTTTTTGAAATCTCCTCCCGACTCGCTTCTTCTATTATTATGGCCACAATTATTACCAGAGTGGTTACCGCTTTTGTCCGAATGTTTTCCTCCTCGCTGGTTGTCATTGCTCCGATGACCGCTGCCATCGGTATGACCCTGATTATGGTCCCTTGGTTGAACATACTCATTATCTCGCTCTAAGAATTTAGCCCTGTTTACAACATCTGAATATAAAGAACATTTATGAGAGATAAGGTATTGCCGAATCTCGGGTTTTAGACCTCTCAGAAACATCCTCGTCATTCGTTCCTCATTCTCTACCAAATGAGGTGCAAGCCTGGATAACTCTGCGAACTTCGCCTCATACTGGGACACCATCATGTTGTTTTGTTCTAGTCTAATAAACTCTACCTCCTTCATATGACGAATACTTTCAGGAAAGTACTTGTCGTTAAACAGTTTCTGAAACGTTTCCCAAGACATGTTGAGTGCGGCAGGCTGGGTACGCTTCACAGATTCCCACCAGTAATCTGCCTCACCATGAAACATAAAGGTGACGAATGGAACCTTCTGTTCTTCCGTGAATCCCAAGACATCGAATATCTTGGTAATTTGCTTGACCCACATTTCTGCCTTGATCAGATCCGGCTTTCCCGCAAATTCTGGTGGTCCCAACTCTTTGAACTGCTTGGTTGTGACAAGCCGCGCATTGCTATCATTTCCACTTGTATTTTGTACACGAGTCTCCCTCGTCTAATTTTGAATGAACTGCAAAAAGCTTCTAAACATCCCATCATTCATCATTTGTTCGGTAGTGTTGTTTACAGGAGGAATATTGCCTTCCTGTTGCACATTCCCCTGGGTGATGATTAAAGGTGTCTCCATGGTCTCATTCACTCCATTGTTAATATTTCCAGCTGTCATTCTTAAATACTACCACAAAACAAGGGTTAATTAACAAATTAACATATCACATATTAAAAAAATTTGACAAGTACAGATTTGTGGGACATCCTAAAGTAATTTTAGGGTATATGATCTATAATCCTATTTAGCAAAAGGTTTTTGTTGTGAAACACGCTACCTTCTAAGATAAAGGTGTTTATCATTAAAGGGGCTAGTGGGAGGATAATAGAATCTTGAAGAGTTCAAGAACCACAAAACACTATAAGTCAAATAAGAGGAACTTATAGATAGATCTATTGTACCACAACCAAATCGTAAATCTGGAATAGTACCAAAGATACTTGGGAGGTATGGATTCATCATAGATGATGATGATGAGTTACGTATCATAGAAGAAGATGATCCAGTTACATACGATGCGGTAAGAGTTGTAGACACTCGGAGAAATGGATTGAAGCAAGCTTCTCAAATATGGAACATTCGTTTTGATGAGACAATCAAAAGAGTTTGATTTTATCAAAAACAGGAATGAACCTAGTGTGTACAAAAGGGTCAGTGGGAGCGTCGTGACATTTCTAGTGTTATATATTGATATATTACGGATAAGGAATGACATACTAATGCTACAATCAGTAAAGATAAAGTTGTCTAAACATTCCTCTATGAATGATTTGGGAAGAGTATCTTAATTGGGGATACAAATCTATATAGATAGATTCAAGAGGATGCTCGACTTAACCCAAGGAACGTATATTCATTTGATGCTAAAGTCGTTTAGCATGGCAAAGTCTAAGAGATGTCTCTTGTTTATGAGCCATGGAGTGTATCTCTCTTAATAGTTCCCATAGACTCTTGAAAAGAGAGATTGGATGAGTGGCAATCATGTATACAATAAAATATACGAGACCTGATGTTGATCGGTCATACTCTGGAGAAGATTACTGTTAGACAGTGAAAAATATCTTAAAGTACTTAACCGGCACTAAGGATGTGATCAAATTTATGGTGGGTCTAATTAAAACTAGAAGGCTTAACAGACTCAAGTTTTTCAAACAGACCAAGACGACATAAAATCTACTTTAAGGTAAAGCGTTACCTTGAACGGTGGTGCAGTGAAATTGGAAAGGTTCTAAACAGCAAAGAGTTGTTGATTTAGTGATAAAGACAAAGTATATAGCTATAAATGAAGCTGCAAGTTGATTGTTTGGATGAAAAGTTCATTATAGAACTAAGAATAGTTCCTAAGTTTCATCTTGGATCTAAACATGTGTTGTGGAACTTTCATTTGATTATAAGAATCATTGAATAATGGGAAATCACTATAGAAATAGTGGACTCTCAAGAACAACTTTACATATCCATTAACTAAAGCTTATCCAACAACGGGATAATCGCCACTTAGAGAAGAAGGGTATGAGAAACCATGGCGATTGGCTTTAGTGCAAATGGGAGATTGAAAGTAGTATGCACACAAGTCAATCATGTTTGATGATAAAGCATATACTTTATAATAATCTTATTTATTTATTAATAAAAAGTATTAATTTATTAAAGGCTTTTAATTATCTACATGATGCTGTTTTATAATATGTGATAAACCCATAGTTTTAAGCAGTGCTTTTAGAATAATGATGATGATCATTCTAATGAGATCTAAATTCTTAGAAAGCTTAAAACTAAAATAGTTCCCAATCGTTGGATTACTAAATTGGAGATTAGTGAATCCGGATAGATTGGTACATACATTGTTTGCTCATTGGATGAGGATGATTGATCGCAAGATAATTTGTGTGGAGACGCTAAAGCAAGTATGTAGGTGCTTATTAGAGAATAAGTTCATTGAACGTGGTCCGCTAAGGAATACCTAATGGAGTTTTAATTGCCTATTAATAGGAATTCTTATAGTGATAGTAGTACAATTGATCCTTGGACTTGAGATCATCATAGTATATTGTATATGATGAGTTATACTTTGACTTATTCCTTAAGATCCTTAAGGTATATCAAATGGTATGCTTGGTTATAATAAGTTATAATGGAGATAATGTATGATCAATAAAGAATCTACCGCTTCTAGTAAAAGAAGAGAAATGTCCTATGTGATTCGATAAATAACAACTCAGTAGTCCTTGACCAAGGCAGAATGAAATTAGAAAGGACTTTCTAATTTGTATTATTTGGAGTTGTGCATTTAAGGATCGAAATACATATAATTAAATAAAATAAGACTTGATAGTAATTTCATGTCTTGTATTTAATTGGGACATTGTATGGTGGAAGGATTGAATTGTACGGTAACTATTTAGTCAAAGGTTCTTTTATGATTAATATTGAAATATATATTATCTGAAAAGTCGTTAATCGCTAGGGAGGCTTATCCCTATTGTAGAATAAATATTATTTATTTAAATAAATTAATAGTTTAATTTATTTATTTAAATAAGATTAGAATTGTTCTAATTGATTTATTCACAACCGGTTTAATATGGAGGACTTAAAGGGTCCCGCCATAAAAGGAAGAATAATTATTTAAGAAGTTAATGGCATAATCGTAATAATAAGTTGAGTATATTTAATTTAATCTATGGTGATAGAATAAATTAAATAGCTTAATATTTATTATTTAATATTTTGGAAATATTAAATATAAATTAATAAGAGAGTCTTATTATTATTATTACTATTACTATTATTTAATTCCTAAAGGAGTTTGGGAATTAATTAATAAAAGTACTCTCATATAATCTTAATAAGATTAGGAGGTTAAATTAATTAAAAGAGTTTAATTAATTATCCCTAATAAGATTAGGGAGCTTAAATAATTAAAGGAATTTAATTAATTAAATAATACCCTATTTTCTAATTAGATTAGAAGGGATAACTGATATCTTTATAAGAGGAGACTTATATCAGATATCAAGATATGCGTTATTCCAATTGTTAGAGAGTACGCTCTTTTTCTATGAAAGATAGAAAAACTAGGGTTTTGCCAAACACCCATCTTCTTGAATCTTTCTTCTTCTTCTTTGGTGGATCACTTCTAGAGGCCAAACATTTGGGTGGCTAACGTTGATCAAAGGAAGGAACCAAACCCAGTGGATTCAAGTTGAACGCGAAAGGATTTGGAGGTGAACTTGTACCTGAAGAAGCTCGAATCTTCAAGGATATGATTCTTATTCTTTATCTTTTCGTTTAATTAATAATTATGCATAAAGGATGATCCGGGTATATGGTTTGTAAAATTTTAAAACTCTGATTTTCCATGTTTCCGCTTAATTTATGCAATTTGATTGCGTTCATGAATCTTACAAACCTAATAGTGGTATCAGAGTCAAACCTTTATGAAAATTATTAATTATTTCGATTTGGTATGTATGTTGATATGTATTTAAAACAATTTAATTGGTCATAATTTTGTTGTATAAAATTTATTTATTTTTTAAAACTTAAATTGCTTAATTATTGCGTCTTAAATCTTTATCACGTGGCGAGGTTTACGATATATATATATATATATATATATATATATATATATATATATATATATATATATTATATTCTTAATTATTTTATAATTAAAATAAAAGTTTATTTTAATTTTAAAATAAAAGGTTTATTTTAATCTTAAAATAAAAAATTGAATTTCATGCTAACTAATTAGAGTTGGAATTGGATTCCATGATAACTAATTGGAGTTGAAATTGGATTCCATATTTTCTTAAATAAAGGAGTTTATTTGTGAATAGGAAAGTGAATCCATGTTTCCTTAAATAAAGGAGTTTGTTTAGATATGGAATAAAATTTCATATTATTCAAAATAAAAGAGTTTATTTGTGAATAGGAAAGAAAATCAAGTGTTTCCTTAAATAAATGAGTTTATTTAGATATGAAATAAGATTTCATATTATTCAAAATAAAGAAGTTTATTTATGAATAGGAAAGAGAATCTGTGTTTCCTTTAATAAATGAATTTCTTTTACTTGAAATTAGATTCCATAATTAATTAAAATAAATGAGTTTATTTTGATTGAAAATTTTGATTAAAATAAAATAGTTTATTTTATTCAAAATAGGATAAATTAAAATAAAAGAGGTTTATTTTAATTTAAATTTGGATTAAAATAAAGGAGTTTATTTTGATTCAAAATTATATTTTATGCTAACTAAATTTGCCCATTAAATGATATCAATATATATATATTGAATGTTTATTATTCATGAGATAAATGTTATTTATTGATGCATATGGTGATGTGTATGATAATAAATGGAATTGATTATGGACTATTCAATTAAATGTGATTGGATTTTATTTTAGTTGGATGTACGTGAATGTATGAGTTTTATTAAATGGGGGTCTGCGTACCTCGTCTTCTCTAATTTTTTCTTAATATAAATTCTAACTCCCTTCTATGTACTTCCCTCGATCACGATCAAGGTTTCTATTTATTTTAAATAGTTTTGTAATAGGAATAGTTAGAATTAATTTTGAAGAATTGGAGATCAAGGAGCAAGGAGCGCTTGAAGACCCGTTTGTAATGGAGCCCGAGTTTAAATGTAATAGTTATATTTAAATATTAATTCTTGCACCTCTAGGGTTTGACCTTTTGATTCACTTGGTGGCTCTAGTGAACCAAACTAGAATAAAAGTCCATAATCAATCCGGGTACAATATAGTATTCTATATGTGCATGCTTATACTATATATATATATATATATATTATGCAAACATGATGTTAATTAATATAATGCGTATTTTATATATATATATGTGCATGCGCACTAAACAAGATGAGCCAAATTAATAACAAACCCCTCAAATTTTTATATTAAGTCCTAAGCGTTCAAAGATATTTGGAATATCAAAAGTCTCCTTCTAGCATGATAAAAAAACAAATAGAGTATCAATTAATTATTATAAGTTTGTTGTGTCACCACAAGGCTTATCTTAATTCTTTAAGATGTTAATTTTATCACATTTGATGCTTATAAAGAAAATTAAACAATGTTGTTTTGTTGTGTCACCAGAAGGACAATATTTTTCTTTTTTGAATATATGGAGTGCTAGGTTGGACTTAACTTGGATAATTTTGATTCGGATGTGCCACTACTTGATCAAAATAATCTAAGAGGTAAAATACAAGGAGTTGCATAGTTGATGTAATTGACAAGAGTTGTCTACCTATTTATTTATATATAGTTTGTTATGTCACCACAAGGCTATATACATTTGAAATGAGATCCTTATTCTTACTAGTAAATCTTTAATTAGATTTTGCCGAACTATATAAGTGAGGGTAATATAGTTTGATGAAAATAGTGGGAGATACCAATTTAAAACAAGACCTAATTTATTTTGGTAATTAATAAAAGAATGTATGCTAAAATGTTGTTAATTACAAATTCATTTACAGAATTTTACAATGTCTAAATTACTATCACTGTGAAGCATATTAGATGTTATTTAACCGTCCCGAATTAAATGGTTTGGTTAAGGAATTGGAGAATAGTTCTCATGGTTGAAAAGCTATCTTATGTCCTTAATACGCCTATCCCTGCAATGGTTGCAAACAATGCCTCTGAGGAAGAGATTGCTACTTTTAGAAAGTGACAAGATGATGCACAGTTGGCTCAATGCATCATTCTCGCATCCGTGAGTAATGTGCTTCAGCGTTAGCATGAAACTATGGATGCGCCTACTATATTCTCGCACATCAAGTAGTTGATGGTGAGGAAAGTAGAACTGATAGATATCAGATATCTAAAGAGCTCTTCCGATCTAGAATGACTGATGACACTACAGTACAGATAAAAGTCCTTAACATAATCAATTTGATTGATCAATTAGGAAACAAGTTTTGTCATGGATGGAGAGTTGAGCCAAGATTTGATCTTACACTCACTCCCGAACTCCTTTTACAATTGTTGTGAATTTTTCATATGAACAAGCTAAATATCAGCCTCGCTGATTTGCTTAACATGTTGAAAAATGTTGAGAGTCACTTTCCAACCAAGAAAGACCATGTCTCCCTAGTAGGGTCCAAATGATCTTCTGAAAAGAAGAACGATTCAAAGAAGGTAAATAAAAAGGCAAAAACAAAGGATAATAAGAACAAAACTGATACGGATAGCAAAGGAGTTTACTTCCACTGCAATAAACCTGGACACTGGAAAGAAACTGCAAGAAGCATCTTACAGAGGATAACTAGAAGAAGCTTAGTGAAGTTTCGGTTACAAATACAATTTTATTCATGATTTAAAATAAATTTTTCTTTAAGTCAAGATTCTACTTAGGTATTGGATACCGGCTTTAGTTATCATAAATATAGATTTATAGGGACCAAGCAGAAGTAGAAAGCTAAACAAAGATAGGTAATCCTATATATGGGAAATGAAGCAAATGATGCTACATTAGCCATAGAAACTTATAGTTTAGCAATGCCTACGGGTAAATCTATTAAGTCAATAAGTTGTTATTGTATTCCAGTTCTTGTTAGAAACATTATTTCTATTTTGTTATTGGACAATGAAATCTTTGGTATTATATTTAAGAACAATTGTTGTTCCATTTATAATAATAATGTTTTGTATAGAACTAGAATATTACTTAATGATTTTGGATACTTGACTTACGTGAAAATGATTTTACAAATTGAACAAACTAGTATAAGAAAAGGAGATGATCATTCAAATAGTTGAATGTGTGTATTTGCTGAAATACAAGTGTGAATTATTTGAAAGGTTCAAAGAATTCAGAAGTAAAACAAATTGACAAAGTATTAAGATTCTTTGATTAGATCAAGGAATAATTACTTGTGCAATAATTTCTAGATCATCTCAAATGGTTTTCTCATAATGGACGCCTCCTGATACGCAATAATTGATTGATGTATCTAAAAGAAAAAATCGTACTTTGTTGGACATGGTACGGTCCATAATAATTTTACCGGCATTCTAGTATCCTTCTGGGGTAATGTCCTAGAAATGGATGCATATCTATGAAAAAGGTAACCTCAAAATCCGGCCCCAAGACTCCATAAAAGTTATGGACAGGGAGGATTCCTAATCTTAAGTATGATAAGATAAGGAGTTGTCCAACTTATGTGAAAGGGTTTCAAAAGGAAAAGCTTGGGACAAAATTTGACAAGTATAAATTTATGGGACATCCTAAAGTAATTTTAGGGTATATGTTCTATAATCCTATTTAGCAAAAGGTGTTTGTTGCGAAACACGCTACCTTCTATAATAAATGTGTTTATCATTGAATGGGCTAGTGGGAGGATAATAGAATCTTGAAGAGTTCAAGAACCACAAAACATTATAAGTCAAATAAGAGGAACTTGTAGATAGACCTATTGTACCACAACCGAATCGTAAATCTGGAATAGTACCGAAGATACCTGGGAGGTATGGATTCATCATAGATGATGATGATGATGAGGTACGTATCATAGAAGATGATGATCCAGTTACATACGATGCGGTAAGAGTTGTAGACACTCAGAGAAATGGATTGAAGCAAACTTCTCAAATATAGAACATTCGTTTTGATGAGACAATCAAAAGAGTTTGATTTTATCAAAAACATGAATGAACCTAGTGTGTACAAAAGGGTCAGTGGGAGCGTCATGACATTTCTAGTGTTATATGTTGATATATTACGGATAAGGAATGACATACTAATGCTACAATCAGTAAAGATAAAGTTGTCTAAACATTCCTCCGTGAATGATTTGGGAAGAGTATCTTAATTGGGGATACAAATCTATATAGATAGATTCAAGAGGATGCTCGACTTAACCCAAAGAATGTATATTCATTTGATGCTAAAGTCGTTTAGCATGGCAAAGTCCAAGAGATGTCTCTTGTTGATGAGCCGTGGAGTGTATCTCTCTTAATAGTCCCCATAGACTCCTGAAAAGAGAGATCGGATGAGTGGCAATCATGTATACAATGAAATATACGAGACCTGATGTTGATCGGTCATACTCTGGAGAAGATTACTGTTAGACAGTGAAAAATATCTTAAAGTACTTAACCGGCACTAAGGATGTGATCAAATTTATGGTGAGACTGAATTAAAACTAGAAGGCTTAACAGACTCAAGTTTTTCAAACAGACCAAGACGACATAAAATCTATTTTAAGGTAAAGTGTTACCTTGAACGGTGGTGCAGTGAAATTGGAAAGGTTCCAAACAGCAAAGAGTTATTGGTTTAGTGATAAAGACAAAGTATATAGCTATAAATGAAGCTGCAAGTTGATTGTTTGGATGAAAAGTTCATTATAGAACTAAGAATAGTTCCTAAGTTTCATCTTGGATCTA